>VMDO01005107.1:0-115665 GCA_007922755.1 Pedetes capensis
GATTCCAAGGTCAAGGTGTTGGCGGGGCTGAGGCCTCCAGAGGCTCCGGGAGGACAGGCTTCCCCTTGCTTCTGGACTCTGCTCGTTACCCCTTGGCACCCAGCCTGCAGACGCTCCCTCGCCACACGCCCTTCTCCCTGTGTCCCTGTACTTTCTGCTTTTCTGCTGCCTATGAGGCCAGCCCATCCTTGGACTCAGGGCCCTCTCCGATGCAGGACCGTCTTGTCTCAAGACGCCTGCCTCTGTCATATCAGCAAAGACCCTTTTTCCACACGAGGTCACATTCTGAGGTCTGGGTGGACACAGCTTGTGGGGCCACAAGTGAGCCCTCGCCATGGACCCAGAGATGATGGTAGCTCTCTCCGATGCCTGTGGCCAGCATAGCCTTGGAGAGCTGGGACCCAAGGGCCAGCCAGCCCCTGCAGCCCCTGCCTTTCAGGAGACCCAGGCCTGCAGGCCAGGAAGGCCCCATGAGCCTGCCTAGCCCTTGGGCAGTGGGAGACAGGGCCAACGAGGTGGCCAGGTGGGGAGACTAATCAAAGGTCTGGGCAACAGTGCCTGAGGGAAGAGAGGCCTGGGGCTGGAGAATGCCCTCCTGTCCATCCTGTTTGTCCTAGGCTGTGGCTCACAGTCCCCGGTCTCCACATTTCCCGCCAAGGCCCCCTGGAAGGGCCTCAGTGCTTCCCAGGCCTCTGACCCCCGCCCTCCGCAGCCTCCCAGCCAGCCCTCCCAGATGTGCGGCCCTGTGGGCCCAGCTCTGGTAGACCCTGGGGCCAAGCCCTGCAGCAGTCATTTAATGGACATGGTACCTAGAACTTTCCTTTCCCTTTTCCTTCCCTGTATCAGGCCCCCCACAGACAGGACCCCAACCTTACGCCATGCACATGTGCCCTGGTTCCACATAATAAGTCCTCATGATTACTGAGCACTTCCTAAGTGCCAGGCATGGCACTAAGCATTTCACCTGATCATCTTATTTCTTCTCCCAAATACCCTATTTTGCAGGTGAGAAACTGAGGCTCACGAGGCCACTGACTTGCCCCAGAGCAGGAATGCATATTGAGCCCCAGGCCAGCGCTCTACCACATGCAGCTGGCCCTGAGCTCACAAGAACCCGGAGGGCAGAGACGCCCCCGGGAGGAGCTGGGGTCAGAATCTGTTGGGAATGGGAAGGAAGAGCCACTGAGCCGCTGTCTCGGGTGACGCTCTCTGAATCCACAGTCCCCCATACACTCCAGATCTCAGAGCCAGACACTTCTTGAAGCCCTCTCTCCCTTTCCTCATCCTGGCTGAGACTCGCCATGTCACCAGCCCCAGGTGGCTGAGACGCACCCCATCGTAAGATCTGGGGGCCTGGGGGAAGCAGGGTGGTCTTTGTCGTCTCAGAGGCTGTTGGGGCGTGGGGGGCGTTGGGGAGGAAAGCTCTGATACCCCTAAGCAGCAGACAAGGAAGGCCTGAGGGCACCCTGTGGTCAGGGACCAGCTCTGTGCCATGACAGGGGAATGTCCCAGAGGCCACACAAGCCACCATCAGCCATCTCGTCACTGAGGACCCAACCTCATGCCACTGTCACTGGCCACAGCAGCCAAGGCTTCCGCTCACACTTCCTGCACAGCTCAGCTGTCCACCCTCAGCCTCCAGGCTCTGGCCACCCACAGCCCTCCTCCCTCCCTGTGGGCAGAGCCTCCAAGCCCATGACAGTGGTGAGTGACACTGCCCACCTCCTCCCAGACAGCACCCAGGGACCAGGAGCAAAAGTCACTGCATGAAATGATTTCTGGCCCCTGTGCCTTGTCCTGGCCTTCGCCTCAGGAATTCATAGGAGTGAATTCCGGTGTTGCTCTGTTTGGGACGATGCCAATCTCATGAATGAGTGTGGTGACACTGATGCCGGCCTTGGTGTCCGACCATTTACAGTCAGCCCTGACCCGCAATGGTTCTGCTGATAATGTTTCCACAGGACGGGTTTCTACACACTGGATAGAAAGTACACTTCACACCTGAGCTCAGATCTTTCTGCAGCCTGGAGCTCTGGTCTAATCCTTTCCCTGAGGCTGGGCAGCAGTCTCAACCTCAGCTCCCAGCCACCCATGCTGTCTGATCACGGGAGTGATTGAAAACCTACAGTGCGCCAAGCTGGGATTGGTGGCGACCAGTTGGGTTTGGTGCATTTGGTTCCTTTTTGACTTAGGATGCGCTCGCCTTACAACAGGTTTCTCGGGGAACTAATGCTGGTGAGGATGCGAGAAAGAGGAACCCGTTGACCCTGCTGCCAGGGCTGACAACTCCTACAGGGGCTCTGGGATCAGGACGGAGGCTCCTCAAAGAACAAAAGCCAGAGCTGCCATGTGATCCAGCAGCACCACTCCTGGGATCTGCCCAAAGGAAGATAAGCTGCCATACCCCAGGGACACCTGCACTGTCATGTTTACTGCAGCACTCTTCACAACTGCAGAGGTATGGAACCAGCCTGGATGTCCATCGACACCCTACTGAATTTAAAATGTGTATTTATACACAATGGAACATTATTTGGCAGTAAAGAAGAATGAAATAATGACATTTGCAGCAAAATAGATGGAACTGGAGATCACCATTTTAAGTGAAATAACCCAGACTCAAAAAGAGAAAAACTGTGGGCCAGGCACAGTGGCTCACGCCTGTAACCCCAGTGACTCAGGAGGTGGAGGCAGGAGGATTGCAGGTTCAAGGCCAGAGGCAACCTCTGTAACTTACTGAGACCCTGACTCAAGATAAAAGATTTAAAATGGGCTGGAGGGGGTACAGCCCAGGGGTGGAGCACTTGCAAAGCATGTGCAAGGCCCTGGGTTCAACCCACAAGCATTACAAATAAAAAGAAGAAGAAAGAGAGAAATACCATGTTTTCAGTCATATAGGGGAGCTAGATCTACCTTACAGGCTAAATTATAGAGAGATAGAGAGATAGAGACAGAGATATAAGTTGTTATTAGGTGCCATCGAGTCAGGTCCAACTCATAGCAATCTATGTACAAGAGAATGAGCTACTAGCTGACACTGAACCATGCCCGGTAACATGTCAGTGCTTCTCTGCTATTCATCGGGTTTGACTGACATAGGCTGACTCTTTCAGGAGTGGGCTGCTGGGTCCTTCTCCCAAGCCCACAGCACCCAGGATTCCCAGGCGGCCTCCTATCCAAGGAATAATCAGGCTCAACCCTGCTTAGCTTCCAAGATCAGAGGGGATCCAAGATATATGAAAAATTTGAATTAATGAGCCAGATGCTTCAGAATAATGGTATGGATCACAAGCAAAAGGTGGAAGCCATAATTAAAAACATTAACACAATTTCTTTAGAAGTGAAGAAGATGAAAGCAGCCATAGCCAAGGGGAATGGGACTGACAAGACCAGTTTGGACCAGTCAGAACTTACTGCTGGAGCTGGGGAGAAGAGCACCTCAGATGGAACCAAATTATACCACCATTGAAGAGGAGAGTGATTGTTCTGCTTTTTCCATATCTCCCCAGGGTAGCATTTCTCAAGGGTGGTATGGCTATAGACTTATAATATAGATAATACACCATGGTATATAGCCAAGATTGGAAAATACAAGGGACCCATCAGGAAGTGGGAGGGGACTAGTGGGAGGAGACAGAGCATGCAAGGACATAAAGAGGGAGAGAATAAGTGCAAATGCAGGATGCAATTTTGTAAAACTCCCACAATGCATTGCATTACACTCTATGTAAGTAAAAAAAAAAGTATACCTCATAAGTATGCACAACTATTGTCACATGGTAACCAAAAAGAATTTATAAAACATTGAAGGAGATGGAAGTGTTAACAGTCCTGATTCAGTAAGTATACACCGCATTTATGAATTGAATTATCACTGTACCTCATAAATGAGGGCTGAGGTTTAGCTCAGTTGGCAGAGTGCTGCCCTGCACTCTCTGAGGACCCAGGTTTGATCCTCAGCACTGCAGAACGGGAGAAGGATGTGGCAGTCCACTCCCGAAGCACTCAGCCATTGTAAAACCCTACGAGGGTTGCTGTGAGTCAGACCTGACTCAACGGCACCTACCAACAACAACACATCTCACAAATCCATACAGTCATCAAAACTGGGCTTCTCAGGACGTGGCCCACGGTAAGTCTAGGGGTGTCTGTGTTGTCCTCTTGCTCCCCTCTACTTTGCATTATTGCCCTTTTACAGATGAGGAGACCCAGCTACAGGATCAGACAAGGAGCCCAAGGTCACACTGTCAGGAAGGTGCACAGCAGGGGGTTGGCCTGGAAGCCACGTTCCACGGCCCCCAGCTTAGGCTTCCAACATGTCTCCTCACTTGGGGTGAAAAACTCAAAGCAATCCTAGAGCCAAGGCCAAGGAGGCACTTCGTTGTTAGGTGCTGTCTTGAACCAAAATGTCACAAATCCTCAGAATCTGAAAATGCTACATTCAAAAAGCACAGAGGGAAGCTGGGCGCCGTGGCATGTGCCTGTGATCCCCGAGCTCGGGAGGCTGAGGCCAGAGGATCACAAGTTCTAGGCCAGCCTGGCCCACACAGTGGCAAGATTGTCAACGAAACAACAGAAGGCACCTGGGGAAATAATCCTGGAAAACCCAGCGTTTTCTGTCTTTGGGGCCACACATCCCTCACCTCCACAACAGAAGCAGGGGTCGGAGGGAACCCCCTTGGCAGCCTCCCGTGGAGATGTGTGGCCATCAGTGCCAAGGGCTGCTTCTACCTGAGGGGCACTGGATGTCTGGGGGAGGGGAGGTCATGTTGGCCGGCCTCCAAGTGCTCACCACCTGTGCTCCCCGGGCCTCGGCCGCAGCTGCTGACGCATGTAGGAATTTTCTGGGATGGATCCGTCACAGCTGTCCCCTGTCACTCCCCACCCACGAGCTCTCGGGTCTGGGGCCAAGCTGGATTCCCGATCTGCCAGGGACACAGGGCAACATGACATGCCAAGAGTCAGTAACAGCTGAAAACAGTGCCAGTTGAGCCGCCAACCAGCGCAAATTCCCAGACACACATGCTCGGGTCCCAGAGCTGTCCAGCCTCTGTCTCCCCAAGGCTCAAGACCTCCTTCCCTCCTGCACTCATTCAACATCTATTTACCAAACACCAGTCATCTGCCATACGACATTGGCTATGGAACAAGGCAGAGGACAGACTTTGATCCTTGCCCTCAGGAATCTCAAGGTTGAGGGACTCGCAGGTCACAAAGGGCAGAGCAAAGGGGCCTGCAGTGTAGGGCACTGCCTCGAGAGGCAGTTCACCCCAGGGCCCATCTAGGCCCACTTGGAGGTCGGGGGTTTGTTCCCCAGGCAGTAACCTTTGCCCTACATCTGGGAACCCCTGGGCAGCGAGCTTCCAAAGATGGCGCTGGCATCCAATCCCTTTCCTTATACCCCTCAACACCTGATTGGCTGTTTCCAAACCACCAAATGGCTCCTGATTGGACCATTCAGGAACCACCCCCGATTAGTTGCTTTTACAAACCCAAATTTCTATATCTCCCTTGATTGGTCAAGGCCTGTATGGAGTGGCTGCCTCTGATTGGTCCCTGGCTAACCCCTGAAGGGGATATAAGGGTGGTACACGGAGCAGTCAGGGTCCATTCCACCCACCAGGACAAACAAAGCAATAAAGAGCTGTTTGAGCTGAGAACTTGGAGTCAGCATCTTTACTGGGAAGGAAGAAACAAGGAGCCACCGTGGGCATAAACCTCCAAGCTGTCCCCTGAGACTGGTGGAGTAGCCGTGGGCATAAACCTTTCTGGGTGATGCAGTTCTCCGGCACTGGGCTCACACTCACCAGACAGCGGGTCTTAGGTGGCTGGTACCCACTTGCAGCCAAAGCAAGTCTAGCGGCAGGGCGATGCCCCACACTGCAGGACCTGACTACTCGGGCCTTTGCCGGTTCTGTGGGATCAGGGAAGGCCTCTGAGGAGTGGACATGAAAGCTGAGGCCAGAGTAGGAGTTCGGTGGAGTTCAGGAAAGCTTTAGGCAGAGGTAAGAGGCAGATGAACACCCTGAGGCTGGGGGCACCTGCAGGTTTAAGAACAAGAAAAAGGGGGATCGGAGTGCTTCTCAGTGCTAATGCACTTATCCTACAGGCAGGAGGCCCTGGGGTCCATCCCTAGCACTGCAAAAAGAAAACCAGAAAAGACCTCTGTAGGCACGAGCCTCAACTGCGATGGGGGCAGGAGAGCCAGGCCCCGATCCGCCATGCTGTCCAGCACTTCCACCACCTCACATCTGCATTTCCCAATGTGTGCAGTCCATGGCCCACCCACCAGCGTGGAAGCACCACGGGGCAGGGGCACATATTGTTGCCAGCGTGGCCCAGCTCACTGCGTGGCACACAGGAGGGGCTTGATGCCTATGTGGTGAACGAATGAAGGGGTGAATGAATGACTGATGGAGGTATCACAAACTGCATAAAGAAGCTGGGCATTACCTGGCGAGGGTATGCTGAGTCCACACCTGTGTTACTCTCCTCACCTTTGGATACACAGTGTGGCCAGGGTGCAAGAGGACAGGCCAGGGCACCTGCCACCTGCTGCCTCCGCAGATGTGCATGTCCATGCTTCAGCCAGGCAACAGGGGAGATGGACCTTTGATTTCATCCCCGGGTGACTAACACAGGACATGGGGCTTAGAAGTAGGTGATCTTGCTTTTTGACTTTTAAATTTATGCTCCATACTTAGAAGGGGAAGAAAGAAAAGAAAAAGTAAAAGAAAAGAAAGAAGAAAGAATACTATCAATTTGGGAGAGAGGAGAAGCACATTCAGGCCTATGCCCACGTGGGCCCAACACAAAGCTCCCGTTCAGACACATTAAAGCACCTGCCACGTCACTGTTGTGAGGCAGGTAAGAAGCCAGGCTGCAGGGAAGGGCAAATCCCGAAATGAAGGGCAGCCACTAGTCCTGGGCAAAGATAAACACACTGCAATGAGGAGAAAACACACTCGCTCTGCTCTCATGGGGCTTAAATTCTTACGGGGAGAGAGCAATGTACCTCGCTCGTCACTTTCTTTTTTCAGTACAAGGGTGTTGAACCCAGGGCCTTGCGCATGCTAGGAAAGCACCCTACGCTGAGATGCATCCCACCCCTCTTTTTCACTTTTTATTTTGGGATAGGGGTCTTGCTGTTAGGCAGGCTGCCTCTGGCCTTGAACTTGCGATCCTCCTGCTTTTGCCTCAAGAGTTGCTGGGATTCCAGGTGTGTGCCAGTGCACTCAGCACTGCTAGTTTCTTAATGCGGTGCTGAGGAAGGGCTGAGACGTGCAGGGAGGGCACGAGTGATGGACAGGGTGGCTCTGAGGGCCCAGAGGAGCAGGGCAGGCCTATGGAAGAAGAGATGCTCAGGCTGAGAGGCAGACGGGGGAGAGGGCCTGGGAAATCTGAAGTTAGAGGGCAAAGGGCCCAGGAGAACTGGGGATGGCAGGGACCAGGTGGGCAGCAGCGACCTTCACAGGACCAAAAACAGCACCAGGCGGCAGGCTGAGAAGGCAGAGCTGGAAGCCATGAGCCCCTCTGCCTGTGATCTTCATTCAGGGGGCCCCTTAGGCCTGAAGAAACCTGTACCCTGCACGGAGCACTCCCAAAGAGTGACTCTGGGGAGGGAGCTGGGCCAGGTGCAAGGCAGTGACTTAGAGCTTCGCCAGCACCTCCCTGCAGAGTGTTCAGCAGGCTTGTGGCAAAGGCCAGGTTCAGGCTGGTGTCCTCCCTCCCCGCCCAATTCTCCCAGATGGCCCAAGGAGGCCACTGTTAGGTGAGATGGCCAGGTACAGGCAGAGCACCAAGCTCAGTACCCAGAAAGACCAGAGCTCTTAGTTCTTAGGCTTAAGACCTCTGGCATCTCACTGAGTTTTTGTTCTTGTTTTTTGTTTGTTTTTGTTTTTGCTTTTGCGGTACTGGGGGTTGAACCCAGGGCCTCGCACCTGAATGCTCTGCAAGTGCTGGACCACTGAGCTGCACCTCAGCCCATTTTTTTACTTTTTGAGACAGGGTCTCGCTAAATTACACAGACTGCCTCTGGTCTCCAACTTGCGATCCTCCCACCTCCGCCTCCTGAGCTGCTGGGATTACAGGTGTGCGCCACTGCGCCCAGCGCTGTTCTTGTTTCTTTTTGAGACAGGGTCTCCCTACGTCACTCAGGAAGGCCATGAACTCTATACTCCTGCCTTAGCCTCCCAAGTAGCTGGGATTTCAGGCTTGAGCCACCATGCCCGGCTCACCTCTCCTCAACTCTAGGATATAAATTTTTTCACATGTGAACATCTCTGAGATCAGTAATGAGTGTCAGAATCAGACTGTAACAGGAAGCAAGGCCCACCAGAGAATCACCTGAAAACCAGCATTAATTAGAGGAAGGGGCTTCATTGCCGGTGAAGCAACAGCAGGATCTCTGTTTAGCCCTAAAATAGCCATGCTCCCTGACTTATTCTTTCCTATCCCTTATATAGGACTTACAGACTAGCGGACAAAGGTATCTGTGTGTTTTTCTTTGATTGGTTACTGTAAACAGTTCGCAGGTGTTACAGAGCAATCCAAGCAGAAAGCTGAAAGTCCTTAACTACAAATCTTTGAAGAAACAACTTTTAGATACCAGGAGTTATGTCCATAAGGGGAGGAATTTATTGTAACACCTCTTGTGTTCAGACAGAGGAGCTCCTGGCATCCCCTAGATAAGGGAGTGCAGTCCTATTCTTTGATCAGGGGAGTAAGAAATGTAAACTCCCCAGTCTTAAAGGAGCCAGGGCCTGGTGCAGTTTAATTAGGTTCTTCTTTCTCATATCACATTAGAGTTTTCTTTCTGTAAGACCAGCAGCATCTTTCTGGGTGGCACACAAAGGCAGCTGTGTCTTCAACCACAGGCATCAGAGATTTGATGAATGCAGCATCTACAGCCCCTGCCTGTGGTTGCTTGCACATAGAACTGAGTGGAAGCCAACAGGCTGGAAGCCTACTAAATTCTCAAAATAACTGTATTTTTCATAGAAATCGCATGGGATTACAGGCATCGTAGGCGCACACCTATGTTCCCAGCAGCTCAGGAGGCTGAGGTAGGAGGATTGCAAGTTCAAGGCCAGAGTGCGCCTGCATAACTTAGCAAAACTCTACCTCCAAATAAAAAATGAATAAGTAAAACATGGTGTGGAGGCGTAGACTAGTGGTACAGCACTTGCAAAGTTATGTGTGAGGCCCTAGGTTCAACCCCTAAACACAGAAAGAAAAAGAAAGACGGGGGGGGGGGGGAGGAAGAAAGAAAGGAAGGAAGGAAGAGAAAGAAAGAGAGAGAAAAAGAAACGAACGAACCACATGTGCAATGTGGTAACGGCCATGACGGCACACCAGCCTGGGCTTTTATAGGAAAGAAACTCCTGTCTGGTGCTGACTGCTGTTATTTTGGGCCTCTGTGAGACACAGCTGAACTTGGAAGCTCATCTCATCTTTGTACATGTCATAATTATGTTTCACAAAAGGGCTTCCACATTTTCTTCCTCCCATGGTCAAAGAATTTCTAACAAAACCAATAACTCCTCCAAGTTTTTTTGATTAAAATTACACAAAGCTAGTTTAAAGATGGGGCTGGGGTTTAGCTCAGTGGGTAGAGCACTGCACTGCAGTCTCTGAGGTCCCGAGTTCAATTCCCAGCACCGCAAAAATGGGAGAAGGGCCTGGCAATCCACTCCCAAGGCAATCCCGAGACAGCCATTGAAAACCCTATGAGGGTCGCTATGAGTCGGATACCTACTGGACGGCACCTAACGACAACAACAACAAGTTTAAAGATAGGCAAAGGACCAGAACAGACATTTCTCCAAATGCATACAAAGGGCCAATCAGCACATGGAAAGATGCTCAACATCATTATATCACCGTGGAAACGCACACCAAAATCACAATGAACTGAGTTTCACACTCAAGGTTGAAGACTGGGTCTATCGCAAAAGCAGAAAGTAAGCCAGGCATGGTACCCCCTGGCTATAATCCAAGCATTTAGGAGGGAACCAGGGCTTGGGCTATAGCTCTGTGGTAGGAAACTTGGATAGCATGCACAAGCCCCTGGATTCCATCCCTAGCACTGCAAAGCAACCCAAACAACCCAAAAACCATTAAGGAAGTAGTGGCAAGGATGTGGAGAAATTGGTATCCTTATACATTGCTGGGGGGAAAGTAAAACCGTGCAGTGGTTCCTCAACAAGTAAAATACAGAAGGATCGGAGGACCCACCAACCCCACTTGCGTATGTCCCCACAGGAACTGAAAGCTGTGTCTCAAAAAAGTATTTGTGTGACCACGTTCATGGCAGCATTATGTGTAAAAGGTAGAAACAGCCCAAGTGTCCCCCAAGAGATGAAAAGATAAACAAAATGTGGCCCATCCATATAATGGAATATTATTCTGCCTTTAAAAAGGAAACAAAAGGAAACTTGGGGACATTATTTTTATTTACTTTTATTTGTGGTATTAGGGGGCTGAGCACAGGGCCTTGTGCATACTTTGCATGTGCTCTACCACTGAGTTGCATCCTCAGCCGATTTTTTTATTTTTTTACCTTGAGACAGAATCTAAGTACCACAGGCAGTCTCTGGCCTCAAACTTGTGATCCTCCTGCCTCACCCCCCGAATTGCTGAGGATTACCAGTGTGCGCACTGCACCAAGCTGAGGACATTATGTTAAGTAAAATAAGCCAGTTAACAAAAGGATAACTACTATTAGGTCCCACTTGCATGGAGTTCCTTGTTGTTGTCGTTAGGTGTTGTTGAGTCAGGTCCAACTCATATCCACCCTATGCACAATAGAACAAAAGGTTCCCCAATACCGTGCCATGTGTCAGTGTTTCTCTGCTATTCATAGGGTTTTCAATGGCTGTTTCGGGAGTAAGCTTAGCTTCTAGAGTAGTCAGTTTCATAGATACACAAAGCAGAACAGTGATTGCCAGGGGCAGGAGAAGGGAGAATGGGGAATTGCCCTTCAATGGGGATGAGTCCCCCAGATACAGTCAGGGAAAGTTTTGGGTGAGAATTCCTGTTGCCAGTTGCTTTGATGATGGTGTCCGCTGCCCAGGGCCTGGGGTTTGGTATCCCGTCCACGCAGGGCAGAGCTGGTGGAACTCACGTAAGCAGGGCATGGAAGACAGTGGGGCTCAAAGGTCCCACAGCTCCCTCTGTACTCTGACCTCTGCTATTGAGGGGAACCCACGTGACTGGTGCCAGCCAATGTGCCGTGGGCAGAAGAGACCCCATCACTTCCCAGCTGAAGTGACAGTGATGTGCCAGAGGTGGTGCCACCTACTGGAGCCTCTACTGGCCTGGGCACCGTGGAACCCACGAGGGACATGCAGCGTGAGCCAATCAGCAGGAAATGAGCCTTTTTCAAAAACAAGATGGCGGACCCTCTGAGGCACTCAAGGAGCCCCAACTCTGGTCCTCTGACCTCACGCTAAGACCTGCTCACACCTCGCCATTTCTCCAGGACCAACTCTGTTGAGGATTTTTAAAATGCACCCCATGAATTTGTTGTTGTTAGGTGCCGTTGAGTCGGTATGCGACTCATAGCGACCCTCTGTACAACAGGGGAAACACTATTGTCAGTGCTTCTCTGCTGTTCATAGGGTTTTCAATGGCAGATTGATTTTTGGGAGGGGGTTGCCAGGTCCTTCTCCCAAGCCTACAGCTTCTGGTGTTCCCAGGCGGTCTCCCATCCAGGTACTAATCAGGCCCGATCCTGCTTAGCTTCTGAGATCTGACGGGATCGGATGCCACAGGGCTACAGCTGCAGGCACCCCATGAATAGGGTCCTTCAAACTAGCCTGAGGGACTGACCTTTAGGTGACTCCAGGGCCACATTCTACTCACTCACTCCTACCCCTCCCATCGAGTGAGTAAAGATGGCCCCTGACCAGCCCGACCCTGTCCCAACCACCTCTACTTTGATTGGCTACCCCTACCCCCTGATTGGCTCCTAAGGTACCCTACCTGATTGGACCCTTATCTACTTTACCTACCAATCCCCACTGCACCCCCAAATCACCCTATTTTAATAACTGCCCCTACTTAACTGCCCCATTCCTGCCAGGAATGTACCCTGATTGGCTGTCCCCAGTACACACCCCCTTTCAGGAGCCTATATAAACAGGCTCCTGGACCCCACTTCACCCCCTTCACCTTTCTCCATCCTTCAACTGCTGTCCAGACCCCATCACCTTGACCCAGTGCTCCCAAACCCTGTGGAATATCTTCTAGTAAGCCGACAAGTCAAGACCAGACGCCCCAAAGCACCGAAGGAGGCTACAAGCAACTCATGAAAAGCCTCCCAATTCCTCCCATCCTTGGGAAGGAGGGAGGCAGAGAACACGAGCTGCAAGAGTCAAGATCACCAGACCTCCAGTACAGCAGAACATCAGTTGCTTGTAGCTGTGGCTTTAAGAGCAGAGCTGTACCGTCAGTGAGCCTGCAGCATAGAATGCTAGCACTTGTCAGGGGCTTTGAGCTAGCACTTGTCAGGGGCTGCTTGTTGGTTGCTCCCCACTTGGGTTTCAGGGGCCACAAAGGGAAGAGCTCCCTCCACACGCCCCTGTGGCCAAGGCACCCCGCAGCCAAGGCCCCCCTGCAGCCAAAGCCCCCGCTTCTCAACACCGACCTGGGTTCCAGCCGGCCTTGGGGGTCCTCACCCCCACCTGTCTGGTGAAGAGCCACCTAACCCAATAAACTGTCCCTCTCCTGTTTCCCTGAGATCTCCCGAGGTCCTTCTTTGGCGCCTCCGGCCACCACACCAACCTAGTCCAGTGGGTCCCCGTTACCCATACGGTGTCGGGGCAAGGCTTTGACCTCAGCCAGGCCTGAGCTGAACCCCGACACAACTCACCCCAGGATGCTGCAGAGCACAGCACGTTCACCTGTCGCCTCGCACGATTCTGCTTCCAAGGCTGTATCTCCCTGCTGGACTAGGGAGAGGACCAAGAGGGGTTGGCTCCCAATGCGGATCTGAACCCTCACTCTCCACGGACCCCTCCCAAGGCGAGGCGCTCACTCTCCTTCGCCACTGGGGCCTTGGTTCCATGTTGTCGTTCTCGGGATGCATTCGAGGAAGCTGCCTAGGGGGCCCTTGGGGATTCTCGCTTTAAGCTCCGCCCAGCTTTGTTATTTCAATGACCACGACGTGGTTCTCTGCAAAGCTGCTGCCATTTTCACTTGCTGAGTAACTGACGTTGCCTCTGCCTCTGCCTCTACCTTTGCCTCTGCTGTCGCGCCACCCTGGTCCCGAGGAAGAAATAACAGGGAAGTCCACCAGTGGAGAAACCTCCTAAGCATGTGGTTGTTTCTAGGATTTAATTGGGGAGGAAAGGTTTGAAGGGACCAGGTTCCATACTCTGATGAGTTAACAGGGTCTCCTCCCAGCTCACAAAACTCACTGCACAACTCAACATTACATACAAGCTTTTGCCTTTTACCGACCTCTTAAACAGAACTCACTTTTATTACTATCAATGCATGATTATATTCTTGTATTTATCCTGGGAATGAACAGAAGGAATGACTGTTAATTTATAAGTAAGACTGCAAAAAAAGAACAATTTCGACTTTTGGAAAACTCCCTCCCTGTTCATTTGATACCAGCTACTGATGGCCCATGTCCTAGAGACACTTTAAAATTCCGGGGTACTGATATCTCACATTGTTGTTGTTGTTAGGTGCCATCGAGTCGTGTCAGACTCATAGCAACCTTCATAGGGTTTTCAATGGCTGATTGTTCCTGGATTGCCTCGGGAGTGGATTGCCACATCCTTCTCCCATTTTTGCGGTACTGGGAATCGAACCTGGGACCTCAGAGAATACAGAGCAGTGCTCTACCAACTGAGCTAAATCCCAGCTGATATCTCACATTACAGATCTCTAAATTCTAAGCAAGAAGTTTGGAGAGCTTCTGAATTTAGAGAAATTCCATTTAGGGAAGAGGTCTCCCTTAGAGATGTATCAAAAGAGGACAGATTCTAAACAGACTTAATCCTCAAATGTGTTTTACTTGTCCTAAATAACTGATCAACAAACATAAAACCAGAGTAATTAATCATTTTCCCACTACAGAAATTGGCAATAAGAAAATGTATGAAAACAAAAAAAAATTTAATAAAATATATAATAAAAAGGAAGAAAGGAAGAGAAAGCAAGAAAGAAAAAAGAAAGAAAAGAAAAAGGAAGACAGGAAGAAAAGAGAGAAGGAGAGAAGGAGGGAAGGAAGGAAGGAGGGAAGGAAGGAGAGAAGGACGGAAGGATGGAAGGAAGGAGCCTTTATGTTAAACATTTGAGATTAGGGACCTGAACCTGTTACCACAGCACAACCTAATTTATCCTTATCTACAGGGTAGGAACAATGAGAAAGTTTTCCACAGCTATTCAAGCCAGAGCCCCAGGGCAGCACAGCCCCATTAAACAGAGAAACCTCAGACCAAGAAAAAAAAAATAAAAAAATCACATGCCTTTGTGGGGCCTCAGCTTCCCCATTTATTCCATTTTTATCCTACAAAAATAGGAATTTGATGCTGTTCAACCCACTGTGTACACGAGATGGGGGAGACCGGGGCTGCTGCTTTATCCCACGGGGTCCCCCGGGCTCTCTGGCAAACCTGTCTCCAAGGCACTGCTCAGCCCTCAGTGCCCCCATCTATCCTCCTTGGGGTTCTGGGTCACCCACAGATGGGTGTGGGAGCCACCTGACCCAAGGACCTTAGGCCAGCCCTTCGATGGATGGATGCCAGTTTCAGGGGCCACAAAGGGAAGAGCTTCCTCCACAGGCCCCTGCGGCCAGGCCCCCCGCATCCAAGGCCCCTGCGTCTCAACTCTGACTTGGGCTCCAGCTGGCCTTGGGGGTCCTCACCCTCACCTGTCTGGTGAGGACCATCTACCGGAGCTGGGGAGCCACAGGAAGAACCAGGCTCTTAGCAACAGTCATACCCTGCCAGGTAGTCCACGCCTCTCCCCAGCTAGGGTGAGAGCCTCACCACTTGGGTGGAGTCCCCTCCCCAGAGTCCCCCCTGTCTCTGGACCCCAGGAGACAGGCCTGGGCCCTCCCACCTGCTCAGCACAGGAGAGCAGCCAGGCTTGTCCCCAGCAGCCACACAGGGCTTCAGCCGCTGCCTTCCCCGGGCGTCTGTCCTCAGGGCTGTGGCTGGGGGGCGTGGGACTGGGGCGATTGTGGCTCTGACCAGACCGGGGTGCGCACTGGCAGGGCCTAGAAGGTGAGGGGACCAGTGTCAGGGGTCCCCCGGGGAATGGGGGTGCCAGGTTCCAGTCTCAGCCCCGCCTACACCTTGGAGTCAGGGTCACCCCCCTGGATGGAGCAGGAGGGCAGCAGGGAGTGGTGGGGTCAGAGGGACGCCCTGTCAGAGTTGGGCCCGGCCCCCCACACACCCCCTTCCCCTGTCCCAAAGGCATCCGCCCCCTCCTGGGACCATACCAGGCGGGAAGCGCTGGCCGCCAACAGCGTCCGGGGCTGGGCCTCGGAGGAGACCCAGGACCAGAGGTCCAGGCTCCTGGGGGCTGAGCTCCTCTCAGGCTTGGGTGGGAGGATGTCCCAGCCCAGCAGGCAGTGCTGGGGAGAGGAAGGGGTTCAAGGCACCTCCCCCAACTGGGTTTGGCCCCCCGGAGGGGCTTCGACTCCCATCAGGGCACAGGGACCCCCAGCAGCTTGGGTGTCTCCTGGGGCAGGGGCCCGTGATCCCCCACTGACTTGGCCTGTGGCCCTCTGTCCTGCCCCTGCTGATCTGGCCCTGGGCCCCTGACCCCTCGAGATGGGCGACACCATGTGGATATTCATAGTGCGCTTCCCGCACTGGGGCCCCATCCTGGGCCCCCCCCACAGGCATTACTGCAGCGGGCTACGGCCCCTGCCCAGCAGCCTCGAGGCCAACACCATCCCACCCACTTTATGGACGAGCCAGCGGCCTCTCCTCCCTTCCCTTCTCCTCCCTGACCCTCCATTAGGGGTGGCAGGTCCCGTAGACGCCTATCCTGACCCGGAACCACAGGAAGGGGTCTCCCCCCAGGAGGCAGCATGGAAGCATGAGGGTCTGGGTTCAAATCCAACTGTCACGAGCTCTGCCTCAGCCTCCCCATGGGGGAGACGGGGCCAACACGGTAGTGGCATGAGGCTAAGGATAGTGCACGTGGCACCCACGAGCTCAGGAAGCGGAGGGCATCTACAGGTGGCAGGCTGACACAACCCCCCCAGAGACTGTGGGTACAGGCAACCAGCTCCCTGGGGACTGAGCCCGGCATGGGGGACAAAGGCCACCAGCACTCGCAGACGGGTATGCGCCCTCCCAGGGACCAGCTGCAGTCGGGGGTCCTCCCTGGGCCTCGGGATCTGTGCGGCCCGCTCACCCCCCAGCCATTCCCCAGGGCCACTCACCCGAGGCAGGGCCAGCGTGTCGGAGGCGTCAAAGCTCTGGCGCCGGTGGATGCGGTAGCGGTGCGGGGGATCCAGGCTGGACAGCGGGATGCTCACCCTGCGCAGGGTGGGGCAGCGAGGGCACCGCTGTGGGGTGCAGCCTTGGGCCTCTCTCCGCTTAAAACCACAGAGGCCCAAGGCTCTGGCCCCTTACCTGACTTGTGCCGGCTCCAGCAGGGTCTCAGGGCCCCGCTGGTCCCGTGGGGTCCCACACAGGCGGCAGGGGGCGCCAGGATCCATTGGTTCCAGAAACAGGCGCCGGCTGACGCGGTAACAGTACACGCCTGTGGGGCCCGTGAGGAGCAGGGTCCCCTGAGCCAGGGAGCCTGAGGCCGCCCTGGATGGCCCCAACTACATGGACCACCAGGCCTTGGGGAAGCAGGGGTGGACCCCTTACCTCCCAGAGCAGGGCCAGAGTCAAAGGCTGCTGGGGTCGGGGTGGCTGGATCCCAAGCTACCCAGACCCCCGATTTCCCTCCCTGAGGGCCCAACAACTCAGGGGCTCCCCAGCCCTCCAAGACCATGGCCGAGGGGCAGACGCACACTGGTGGTCCTCCTCCGAGACGTCGCTCTCACGCAGGCCTGGTGACTGGGCTCTGTGACGATGAGGCAGGGTGAGCTGGGCAGGGAGCCCCAGCTGCCCTTGCCCACCGCCCCACGCCCCACCCTGCTCACGTGGGGTAACCGTGGACACAGTCCTCCCTGTTGGCTTCTCGGAACTTCTGCAGGGTTGAGAAGAAGGCCTCGGAGGCGCTGGTGATGGGGGAATTGCTGTCCAAGGACCCTGGTGAGGGCAGAGCATGGAGGCACTAGGGGCCCAGGGGCCACGGGTTGACGTTAAGGGGACATATGGTCCAGAGGGAACCCTCTGCCTGCTGGCACTGCGGGCCTTGCTCCAGCGTCTCCCTGCCTCGCTGATCATCCCATCATCCAGGGGAAAACTCACAGAGCCCTCCCTACAGCCATGCTGTTTTCTGTGACAGGGAAAAGAGCAGCAAACCAGAGCCCCGGCACTGACGAGGCCAAACTCCAAAGTGACACGAGATGAACTAGTCACCAAAGAAGTCTATCTCACAATACAGAATGGTGACGCTTGCCAACAAGCAATAGAGAGGAAGAGGCAGCTGAGTGTGACAGGGCAATGGCACCAGGGGACCCCCGAGGAGGGGACGCTTGAGCAGATACCTGGTGAAGCTGCGTGGACACCCCAGGAGGGACACTGCAGCAGGTGAAAAAAGCAGGTGCAAAGTCCCTGGGGCAGACGTGTGCTCGGTGTGTTTGAGAAAGAACCAGGGGGTGAAAGTGGATGGAAGGGAGTGAGGGGGGAGGGATGCGGGCAGGAAGCCCATGAGGGTCTAAGGACAGGCAGTGACACAGTTAGACCATGTCCTCTTACAGGCTTCATCCTCTGGCTTCTTCAGGGTAAGAGGAGGCAGGGGCATGGTTAGGCTAAGACAGGCAGCAGTGGAGAGGAGTCAGATTCTAGAAAATACACTGAAAGAGGCTCAGTAGAAGGTACTTGTGGGTTAGGTAGGGAGTATGCACAAAGGGAGAGGGAACTGAGTTCAATCCCCAAGTTACCACCTAGCCCGATGCTGCCCTTTAGACGGAGAGACAAGAGGACAGGAGGTGCGGGTGGGCGTGGATCAGGACCTTGACTCTGCACACACAGGTTAACACAGGATACTTGACAGCAGGGGCTGTGTTTTGGACATGGTCGAGTCTGTCTCCCAAAGGCTCATGTGTGGGAACCTGGGTTCCCAGCCTGGCGGGGTTGAGGTGGGGGAACCATTAAGAGGTGGAGTTTAGGCGGGCCGGGTGGCACACACCTGTAATCCCAGTGACTCGGGAGGCAGAGGCAGGACGATTGCAAGTTCGAGGCCAGAGGCAGCCAGTGTAACTTACTGAGACCCTGACTTAGGATGAAAAATTCAAAAATGGGCTGGGGGTGCAGCCCAGTGGCAGAGCACTTGCAAAGTGTGTGCGAGGCCATGGGTTCAACCCCCAAGTACCACCAAAAAAAAAAAGAAAGAAAGAAAGAAGTGGAGTCTAGTGGAAGGTGGGTGGGTAGATGGCTGACCCCAGAAGGGAATGAAGCAGCTCTCACAGGACCCTGGTTAGCTCTGGTGAGACCATGTTATTAGAAGAACAAGGCTGGCCCCAAAAGCCCTCTTGCTGCCTACGTGGCCATGACCACTCTCTCCTGGCCACCTGTGCCCCCACCATGACCCATCTGCCATGTTGGGAAGCAGCCATGAGGTCCTCACCAGGGCCACCCAGAGGTTGCCACTGATGCTCTTGAACTTCCAGAACTGTGTGCCAAATAAACCTCTTTTGTTTATACAGTAACCAGCCTCAAGTGTGACATTAGAGGCACAGAAAACAGACCATGATATAGTCATGGAGAGAGAATGCCTGGATTTACAGGTTTAGACGTCAGGAGAAGCAGGACACAGGGAGAGCCTGGAGGCCTTGGCCCTGGGAGTCAGAGGGAGGAGGAAAGACAGAGAGACAGGAGTTGGAAGACAAAGCCCATGGCCCAAGGGGGTTGGGGGCCACGAAGAGGGGAGAGGATCCAGTAGAGGAGAATGGGAAGGAGCCACCAGGAAGACAAGGGTGGGGTGGGGCTGGGAGTGCGTGGCCAGAAGTCAAGGGGAAGCGCCGGGCTTGGTGGCGCAAGCCTGTAATCCCAGCGGCTCGGGAGGCAGAGGCAGGAGGATCGCAAGTTCGAGACCAGAGGCAGTCTATGTAATGTAGTGAGACCCTGTCTCAAAAAGTAAAAAAAATGGGCTGAGGGCGCAACTCAGTGGACCAGCACTTGCAGAGCATGCAGGCGCGAGGCCCTGGGTTCAAGGCCCAGTACCGCAAAAAAAAAAAAAAAAAAAAAAGGAAGTCAAGGGGAAGAGTTCCTAGGACGACGGGCAAGGACAGGGTTGGGGGAAAGCGAGGGGTGAAGCACAGCGTAATGAAACACGGTGGAGAAAGACGGCAGATGGGGAGCCTGGCCGGTCCTGTGCAGCAGCTCTGCGACAAAGGAAAGCTGGCAGGGGCTGCGCAGCTCAGCGGGAAGGTGAGTGCTTAGCATGGAGGCTCTGGGCTCGATCGCTGGTACCAGGGTGAAAAAAGCTAAGAAATGGGGCAGCTGAGCAGCAACTAGAAGCAAACACGGGGTGGAGATGGAAAGGTTTCATCTGCATCAGACACACCACACCGCGGCTTTCCCTGAGTGGGTGGGAGATTCCAGAAGGGTCCGTCTCCCGAGGCCGAGGCCTTCTTATGGGACAACAGGGCTCCTGGCAGGGCTGCCTGGCAGGATTATCGCAAGGAAAGCTGTCGCCGGGAGGGAAAATGAAGGCAGCTCCCAGGTCAGTGGCCAGCATAGGGACTGCGCTCGCAGGACCATTCCAGCACATTCTGCTCAGGCTGCCAGTGCAGCATGATGATGAGGGGAGGAGAAGGAATCCCAGAAGCACACGCTTGTGAGGCCAAGTGCGGATGGGGCTGGGCGCGTGCACACGTACGCACAGCCCAGGGTCCTGGGGGGAACGGGCATGTCCCTCCTAGGAAAGGACAATGGAGCACACGGGAGCAGGACGGGAGAGGGGCAGGGACCTCCCTCTTCCAAGAAATGGGAAGCAAGGCTGAGTGCTGAGATTCTGGCGTCCTCGAGGGTAGGACCTGTGTCCCCACCACCACTAGGTGCCTGCAACCCCAGAGGACACCTCTGTGACTCAAGCTCTCCATGCCTCAGGAGCCTCCTTTGCAAAACAAGGCTTCAGACAGCAGGAAGCACACAGAGCTGTTCATGAGCACTCACTGAGGGCCCCTGTGTGCGCCGGCTGGGGGAACAAGAGGCCGGCTCTGCTCTAACGGGGCTCCAACCTTCCGGAGGAGCAAGATAAGGAATGAGCAATTCTTAGAACTCTTGTCCAAAACATGATTTCTGAAAATGCTATGAAGCAAATAAAAGTGACCTGGGCGCAGTGGCGCGTATCTGTAATCCCAGTACTCAGGAGGTCTACCAGGGGGATTATGAGTTCAGGCCAGCCCAAGCTACACCGCAGACCCTGTTTCAAAAAGCCAAGGGCTGGGAAGGTAGCTCAGCAGTCAAGTCCTTGCCTGGCATGTGCAAGGACCTGAGTTCAATCTCCAGCACTGGGGGAAAACACGAAAACTAACTCAACAGGCAAGGCTCCAGTGGTGGGAACCCTATCCCTATTACATTATGCTCACAGAAAGCCTATCACTGGAGCTGAGCTCTGAATGACAAGGAACCAGGAAGTGCAAAGGCCCTGAGGTAGCCTAAAGCATGGCAGGTTCAAGGACTGCCAAGGAAGCCAACAAGGTGAGGCAAAAGGAATCAGAAGGCAAATAGTCAGAGGTCATCTTGCCTGGATCGCACAGGCCAGGTCATGCCTCATATGTCTGGATAAAGACTCTAGATTTTATAGTACGTGCTGAGGAAAATTCATGAAGAGATGTGAGCAAGGGAGCAACATGATCTGATTCCCACTTTTTAAAACTTGCTTGGGTTTTTGAGTCAAAAATGTGCAACGCACATCAGTATTCACAGCAGCGTTATTCATGACAGTGAAGACAGAGAAATGTCCCAGTCTCCAACAGATGAATGAATAAGTGCAATGAAGTCTATGCAAACAATGGAGTACTACTCAGGCTTGAAAAGGAAGGGAATTCTGACACTGCTACCATGTGGGTAGACCCTGAGGCCAATATATTGCGTAAGATAAATCACACACAACGACAAATACTGCACGATTCCACTTACGGCAGTGCAGGAAGGGGTCCAGCCACACTGGCAGAAAGCAGAATAGCGGCTGTGGGGAACTGAGGTGGGGTCAGTGTTCAGTAGGCCCAGGGTTTCAGTTCTGTAAGATGAAAGGTTCTGGCAATGGGCGGTGGGTAGTGATGGCTGGACAGCAATGGGAATGTCCTCAATGCCACTGCGATGTCCACTCAAAGACGGCTCAGAGGGCAAACTTTCTGTTACGTGGCTTTTACCCACGCACAAAGTGTAGGAATGGGAAGAGGCTGGAGGAAGCCCGCCAAGAGGCCTCTGGGGTTGCTGGGGGAGGGCTGGGCCATGAAATGAAGAGATGATCGGGTACAGAGTGATGCGGAGTCCCGGCCTTCACATAGTAAATGCCTAAAATCCAACAGTCGTGACTCACTCAACGGAGAGACCAGACCCGCCAGGACCTCCTGCCTACTCCCAGCAAGGGGCGTGGCCTCACCTGCAATCCAGTCATAGCCCAGATAGGGCCGGAAGCGCCAGCTGCTCTCAGGCACTGCAGACTCGGGGCAGGTGGTCACTCGGGGCTGAGGAGGGAGGGCAAGAGGGGAGAGGCTGGGCTAGCGGCCCCCCACCCCCAGGAAAGAAAGGGGCTGGTCTTCATGGTCTTCACGTACACCTGGCCTTGGGCTCCAGAGTAGGAAGGTCAAAGTTTAACCTCACTTCCTGTGTGGGTCTGAATGAGTCTGGGCTCTGAGCCTCAGTCTCCCCAACTGTGCAGTGGGGCTCACCACCTTCTGCCCAAAGAGCCGTCTGAAAACAACCAGTAACCACTTTTAGGTGTGGCTGCTGCACAAGGCCCAGCACCTCACCCCCTACAAGGGAGGCTGCTCAGAAGCACATTCGCCAGGTAGGGAAACTGAGGCTCAAGGAGATTTCCCCTCCCCCCACACACACACCGTGGATGCGCAGCTCTCCCGTGTCACCTTGGGTGGCTTGCTTTGTCGCGCCAGACTGGGCCTTGGGGGCCATGCCACGTGGGGCCGCAGACCTCGGGGCCCTGCAGAAGACGCCAGCTCCTTCAGGTCTGCAGTGGCCGGCAAGGGGGGCGAGGGGGGCCTCGGCTGACCCAGGGACTCCGGGTGCTGGCGCTTGGCAGATGGGGTGGAGGCCACCCTGGAGCTGGCCCTGCCAAGCCTGGCCACATCGCGGGCGTCCCCTCGACGGGTGGCGGGTAGCGCCGGCACACGGCATTCGTCCCGTGAGCGGGGGGCACCCGAGGCCGCTGAGGAAGCCTCTGGGGACAGCGGCATCTCTGAGTCGTAGCTGCTGCCAGGGTCCAGTCTTGACTGGAGGACACAGGCCAGGTCACCCAAGGGGCAGCCCGGCCGATGCCCGCCCACCCGGCCTGCGCTGGGCACCAGGGCCTCGGTCCTTATCCTGCTCCAGCCTCAGCTGTGTCCCAGCCAGGCCCTTCCCCCACAAGGCCCCCGTTCTGCATCCTCAGGAAAGCGGGTGTGTTGGACAGGGTGACCCCGGAGGCCTGGATGTGGCTAAAAGGGCTAGGCGGCCCCTCCTCGCCCCTGGAGGCTGCCAAGGCGGTTCCCACCTCTGCGGCGGCCGTGGTCACCGCCTGCCGCACGGCCTCCTGCCCGACCCACAGCTGCCTCAGGAGCTCCAGGTTGAGCAGCCGGAGCTGCATGAGGTCTTCGGTCTCTGCCGTCCTGGACATGGACTCTGGCTCCCCACCGCTGTGCCCTGGCCCCTTGGCCACTGGAGAGGCTCAGGGCTGGGTTCCACCTAAAGTGAAGACAGCATGACCCAGGGCTGGGGAGGGTGCTTGGGTGCCACAGGTCTGATTCAAACTGCCACGGGAATTCTTAACTGTGCAGCCACCGGCAAGTTATTTAACCTCTCTGTGCTCACTTTCCTCATTCGCCAAAGATGGCTACAGTGTCTACCTCACCAGATTGACGCTAGGATTAAACAGGCAGTACATTTTAAACTCTTAGTACAATGCCATGACACAGCAACCGTTCAACAATCATCTGTCGTTACTAACCAGGCTGGGTGTGCTGGGTGTGCTTCCTCACCTGCCAGAAACACATGCCCCTTAACACCCCTGCCTATGAAATTGTTGTTGTTGTTAGGTGCCATCGAGTCGGTATCTGACTCATAGCAACCCTATGTACAACAGGCGAAACACTATTGTCCGTGCTTCTCTGCTGTTCATAGGGTTTTCAACGGCGGATTAATTTTTGGGAGTGGGTTGGTGGGTTCATCTCCCAAGCCTACAGCACCTGGTGTTCCCAGGTGGTCTCCCATCCAAGTATTAACCAGGCCCAACCCTGCTTAGCTTCAGAGATCTGACAGGATCAGATGCCACAGGGCTATGGCTGCAGGCCGGCCTATGAAAGCAACTCGTGCAGATTTGCAAGTGCAAAGTTTTATAACTTGTGAATCCAACACAATCAGGCTTCGGAAGGGATTCTTCCCTCTTCCCTGCCCCCTCTCCCGGGGTGTTTTGGTTTATTTTGGTTCTGGGCCTGCAGCATGCTAAGCACCTGCTGTGCCACAAAGCTACACCCCCAGCCCATTCCCTTTCTTTTTACACATGAAGAAATGGAGATTCTAAGAGGTTAAGCAACGTGCCTCAATTCACAAAGCTAGTAAACGACAAAGCCAGGACTGGAACTGAAATCTGGATTTAGGGTTCACAGTCAGGAAAGCCTTTCTGCAGCATGGTGGGAAGGAGCCTGAGGAACCTTTCCCTGCCAGCCCTTGGTCACCCAGGGGTCCCTCTCAGCGATAGATACAGCTGCCTCTGGAAGAGATTTCTGCGGATTGTAGGGAGGGCGCCCCCACTTCTCTCAGAACCCCAGGCCCAGACCCCTCCAACCAGAAACAGTCCACTCGGGTTAACCCTGGGTCGGGTCAGATAGCCTGCAGCCACCTAGCCCTCCGCACCCCAACTCCTCACCCGGGAACCCGGCCCTTGGGACAGGCTGCAGGACATGGGGCAGAGCAGTGGACTACGCTAGAGTCCCTCCCCGTGCCCCCTCGCCCCTCCACTCCACCCCCACATTCCCCTGCAGGGTGCAGGCAGCGGAGGCGCAGACCCGAAAGAAACAGGGCAGGGCGGGTCCCCGATCTCACCTCTGCTAGGACCACAGCCTCAGAGGCCGAGGGTCTGTTCTCGCACAGGGTGAAGGCGCACAGCCGGCACAGCCCTCCTTCTGCTCCGGTCGCGCTCTGGACGCCTGGAAGCCGCGCACACGCAAGAGGAAGTGTCGCTCAGAGGAGGCGCAGGAACAGCAAAGGTGACAGAACGGAGCGGGGATGCCGAGGCAGGGCCTCGAGGAGCGCAGCTTCCGCCTCGTCTCGCGTCGCACCCCCAATCCGACACAGAGGCTCACGTGGGGCCCCCACCGACCACCCCACCCCTCCCCAACCTGCCGGCGCCCTCACCTTCCGGAAGCCCCGGATCAGCGAAGCCAGATGCTCCCAGCTAGGCCCGAGTTCCGCCTCCTGCTTCCTTTGTAGCGCCGGCCGGAGGCGGGGCCCTCGCCGGCCACCCTGATTGGCCAGGGACGGGGCGGGGCTCGAACTCCTGGTGAACGATCCTCCGCGTCCCCAGGCGGCAGTTTCAACTTGGGGGCGGGGCCAAAGGGGCTCCACAGCTGATTGGCCAGCTTCTGGAGCTGGGGGCGCGAGGTCGAGTTTCGGAATGGGGCGGACCCCGGAGGACAGGTTCTGATTGGTCAGCAGCCGCTACACTGGCAAATGCGGCCACAGTTTGTGTTTGAAGCTTCGGGTGGGATGGGCGGGGCAGGTGGCAGCGAGCAAACCGCTCTTGCATACTTGAAGTTTTTGTCAGGTGCCTACTTTGTGCCAGGAGGCGCTGTCCTAGGCATCGGGAGGCAGAGAAGAATTAAGAGGGGTCAGTGCTTGGAAAAGTGGGGAGGACTCTGGGAAGAACAGACACGTATAACCTGGTTTGTAAAATGTAAGCAAATTTATATTACATGCCTACTATGTGCCAGGTATTTGGGCTGAGTCTTTTCCATACGCCAGTGCACCTTTGCCTCATAAATATGCAAAATACGGATGAAGGTGAGCACCGTCCCATTTTACAGACCAAAAAAAAAAAAAAAAAAAAAAAAAAAAAAAAAAAACCCGCTCATGAGGCTATGAGATTAAAATACTTGCCAGAACGTTTTAAAATCAACATAATTCATATTAACAGACACAGAGGAAAACCATTTCAACGGATACAGAAAAACCCACTAAATATTATCCCTTCTTCGTAACTGGAAATGAGAGGAACCACAATCTGCTTTTTACTTTGGAGAGGTGCTCTAGCATTTAACCAAATCCAACGTATCTGATATTTTAAGTGCTGGGGACCAAATCCAGAGCCTTAGCCAGGTGAGGTGGCACACACCTGTAACCCCAGCACTTGGGAGGCCAAGGCAGGAGGATTGATGTGTGTTTGAGTCCAGCTCAGTCTACATATCCAGTTCTAGGACAGCCTGGGTTCCAAGGAGACCTATCTCCCCCCCCAAAAAAAACCCCAAATAAATAAATAATAAAAGCCAGGGCCTTGCATGTGTCAGGCAAGTGCTAGTCCACTGAGCTATATCTCCAGCCCCCATTTCTGATTTTTAAAAGATTTCCAACAAACTTAGAAGGAAACATTCCTTATTCCAATAAAAGGCATATATGAAATACCTACATTCCATAAGGGGCTGGGATTTAGCTCAGTTGGTAGAGCGCTGCGCTGCAGTCTCTGAGGTCCTGAGTTCAATTCCCAGCACCGCAAATATGGGAGAAGGACCTGGCAATCCACTCCCAAGGCGATCCCGAAACAGTCAGCCATTGAAAACCCTATGAGGGTCGCTATGAGTCGGACAGATACCGACTGAACGGCACCTAACAAGAACAACAACATTCCATAATAAAAGACTGAATGCTTTCCTAAGATCAGGAAAATGCAAGGATGTCTGCTTTCAACACTTCAACATTATGCTAGAGTCTTGTTGTTGTTGTTGTTGGGTGCCATTGAGTTGGTATCTGACTCATAGCGACCCTCATAGAGTTTTCAATGGCTGTTTTTGGGATTGCCTCTGGAGTGGATTGCCAGGTCTTTGTCCCATTTTGCGGTGCTGGGAATTGAACTCGGGACCTCAGAGACTGCAGCGAAGTGCTCTACCTATTGAGCTAAATCCCAGCCCATGCTAGAGTCTTAGCCAGTGCAATAAAGAGAGGAAAAGAAATAAAAGGCAACTATACCAGAAAGGAAGAAGTAAAATTGCTTCTCTCTACAAACAACAAAATAGAAAATCCCATAGAATCTACAAAAAGAGTTACTTGTATTGTTAAAGAGTTTTCGAAGTTTGCAGGATACACCTGTATTTCTATATATTATCAACAAACTATTAGAAATTGAGAGTTTAGCACATGCCTGTAATCCCAGAACTCAGGAGGCTGATAGCAGGATTTTAAATTTGAGGCCAGCCTGGGCTACAGAGTAAAATGCTATCTCAAAATAAAACAAAACAAAAAAGACAAAATTGAGATTTTAAAAAACACCATTTACAACAGCTAAAATAAATATGAAAGTGAAACACTTAGGTGAAAATTTGATAACAGATATACAAAATCTACACATTAAACATTGTCAAATGGCCGGGTGCAGTGGTGTACACCAGTAATCCCAGCGACTCAGGAGGCAGAGGCAGAATCACAAGTTTGAGGCCAGAGGCAGCCTGCATAACTTAGCAAGACCCTGTTCCAAGATATAAAAAAAATTTTTTTAAAGGGTCAAAGGGTGCAATTCAGTGGTACAGCCCTTGCAAAAGTATGTGCAAGGCGCTGGGTTCAACCCCCAAGTACTGCAAAATTAATCTCAAATGTTTTGAGAGACATTAAAGAAAATTTAAATAAACAGAGAAAGTGCTGTGTTCATAGATTTAAAGACTAAACATTTTCGGACAGGCATGGTGGCATATGCCTGTAATCCCAGTGGCTTGGGAGGCGGAGCCAGGAGGATCGCAAATTGGAGACCAGAGGAAGTCTGTGTAATTTAGCGAGACCCTGTCTCAAAAAGTAAAGAAAAAAAAGGGGGGCTGGGGGTGCAGCTCATTGGTCCAGCACTTGCAAAGCATGCAAGCACGAGACCCTGGGTTCAACCCCTAGTACCGCCAAAAAAAAAAAAAAAGACTAAACATTTTTAAGCTGTAAATTCTCCCCAAGTAAGGCAGGTGTGATGGCACACACCTGTAATCCCAGCGACTGGGGAGGCTGAGGCAGGAGGATCTCAGGTTTGAGGCCAGAGGCAGCCTGTGCAACTTGGCAAGACCCTGTCTCAAAATAAAAAATAAAAAGGGAGCTGGGGGTGCAGACCAGTGGTACAGCAGTTGCAAAGCATGTGCAAGGCCCTGGGTTCAACCCCCCAGTATTGCAAAACAAATATCAAATGTTTTGAGAAACATCCAAGAAAATATAAATAAATGGAGAAATATACTGTATTCATGGATTGAAAGACTCAACATTTTTATGATGTCAGTTCTCCTCAAGTGATCTAGAGATTCAATGCAATCTCAATTAGAATTCCAGAAAAAGCCCAGTGTGGTGGTGTGCACCTGTGATTCCAGCTACTTGGGAGGCTGAGGCAGGAGGACTGCTTGATCCAAGGAGCTCAAGGCCAACCTGGACAACACTGTGAAATTCTTATCTCAAAAATTTTTTCCCAGTAAATTTTCTTGTGGAAGTTGACAATTTCTAAAATTCATATGGAAGTGAAAAGGACCCAGTTAGCCAAAACAATTTTGAAAACAAGAAACAAAGTCAGGTGACCTCTACTACCTGTTTCAAGGCTTATTACCAAGTTAACAATAATCAAGCAAGTGCAGTGTTAATATCAAGGTAAACAGATGGATCAAAGAGTCAGAAAAGTTCAGAAATAGCCTCACACAGTTTTTGACGAAGATGCAAAGCAGTTCACTGCGGAAAGGATAGTCTTTTCAACAAATGGTGCAGAAACAACTGAATATTCACGGGGCAGACACATGCCCACAGCACAAAACAAGAAATTTTAACCCCTCCACATGTACAGTAGGGAAGAAGTAACTCAACATGGATCACAGACCTCACTGTAAAAGCAACAACTATCAAATTCTAAAACAAAACATAGGAGAAAATCTTCATGATCTTGGATCAAGCAAAAATTTCTTAGAAATAATACCACAAGCACAGTCTGTAATCAAAAAAATGAAAAAACGAACTGTCAAAATAATTTCTGCTTCTTGAAAGACATAAGGAAAATGAGAAGACAAATCACAAGATTGGAGAAAATATTTGCAAATTTTATATCTAAAAGAGAATTTGTATCCAGATCGTGTGAAGAAGTCTTAAGACTCACAAGAAAGCTACCCAATTTTTTTAAATGGGCAAAAGAATTGAACAGAGGCTGGGCGCGGTTGCACCACGCCTGTAATCCCAGCGGCTCAGGAGGCGGAGGCAGGCGATCGCAAGTTCGAGACCAGAGGCAGTCTGCGTAATTTAGCAAGACCCTGTCTCAAAAACAGGAAGAGAAAAAAAAAAAAAAAAAAGGGCTGGGGGTGCAGCTCAGTGGTCCAGCACTTGCAGAGCATGCAAGTGTGAGGCCCTGGGTTCAACCCCCAGTACCATAAAAAAAAAAAAAAGAATTGAACAGATATGTCACCAAAGAAGAGATACAGATATCAACTAAGCACATGAAAAGATGCTGGACTTCATAAAGCTCCCCCTGAGGCTGGCCGGGGACTCCCTGCAGCATCCCCATCTACCACCACCACTTCCAGCATCCACTGCCATCCTAGGCAGCCTCCTGTGCAATCTTCTCTTGCCCTAGGATTCACTCACTAGGAAATGCAAACTAAAACCACAAGAAGACACCACCACATACATATTTGTATGTCTAGAATTATGGTGTGTGGGGCTGGTGTGTTGCTAAGTGGTAGAATGCACGCTTAGTATATGCAAGGCCCTGGCTCAATCCCAGCACCAAAAAAATAAAATAAAATTATGGCATGGTTTTATTGGCTATGCAAAGGCATTTGACTGTGTGGATCATAATAAATTATGGATAACACTTCAAAAAATGGGAATACCAGAGCACCTAGTTGTACTCATGAGGAATCTGTATGTGAACCAGGAGGCAGTTGTTCGAGTAGAACTGCCTGGTTCAAAGTTGAGAAAGGTGTGCATCAGGGCTGTATACTTTCACCATATCTCTTCAATTTATGTGTTGAACAAATAATCTGAGAAGCTGGACTTTACGAGGAAGAATGTGGCATCAGGAGTGGAGGAAGACTCATTAACAACCTGCATTATGCAGATGATACAACTCTGCTTGCTGAAAGTGAAGAGGATTTAAAACATTTACTGATGAAGATCAAAGATCATAGCCTTCAGTATGGGTTGCGACTAAACATCAACAAAACAAAAATCCTTACAACTGGGTCAGTATGCGACTTCACAATAAATGGAGAAAAGACTGAGGTTGTCCAAGATTTTGCTTTGCTTGGCTCTATAATCAACACCCATGGAAGCAGCAGTCAAGAAATCAAAAGATGCATTGCTCTAGGAAAAGCTGTGGCAAAAGATCTCTTTAGAGTGTGGAAAAGCAAAGATGTCACATTGAAGACGAAGATGCATCTGACTCATGCCATGGTGTTTTCAGTTGCCTCATATGGTTGTAAAAGCTGGACATTGAACAAGAGAGACAGGAAAAGAATTGATGCTTTTGAATTATGGTGCTGGAGATGTCTATTGAATATACCACGGACTGCCAAAAGAACCAACAGATCTGTCCTAGAAGAAGTGCAACTAGAGTGCTCCTTGGAAGCAAGAACGGCCAGACTGTGTCTTAACATATTTCAGATATGTAGTCAGGAGAGACCAATCCCTGGAGAAAGGCATCATATTTGAGAGAGTGACAGGTCAATGCAAAAGAGGAAAACCCTCCACCAGATGGATTGACACAGTGTCTGGAATAATGGGCTTAAACATAAATAAGATCATGTGCCTGGCACAGAATCGGGAAGTGTTTCGATCTGCTGTACATAGGGTCACTATGAGTCAGACTCTACTTGATGGCACCTAACAACAACAACAAACCAAGTGTTGGTAAGGATGGGGAAAAATTGGAACCCAGGCACACTGCTGGTGGGAACATAAAGTGGTAAAACTACTGCAGAAAAGTTTGGCAGTACCTTAAAAAGTTAAATATAAATGCACCATATGCCCCAGCAATCCAGTATAAGGTATTTACTCAAGGAAATGAAAATATATGTCTATACAAAGACTTGCACGTGGATGTTCCTAGCAGCATTACTCATAATAGCTGCCAAAAAAAAAAAAAAAAATGGAAACGATCCAAATGTTCCTCAGCTCCTAAGTGAATAAATAAAATGTGGTATATCCACATTGGAAAAACTATTTGGCAATGGAAAGGAACAAGGTGCTGACGTGGATGAAACTCATAAACATTATGCTAAGTAAAAGAAGCCAGACACCAAAGGCCACATACTGTAGATTCCAATTTTATGAAAAGGCAATCATAGAGACAGAAAGATGATTTGTTCCTTGGGTCTAGGATGGGAACAGGGAGTTACTGTGGATGGACACAAGGGATCTTTCTAGGGCGATGGAAATGTTCTAAAATTGGAGTGCGGGGATGACTGCATAATTTTATAAATTCACTAGGATGGTTAGATTGTACAATCAAAACTTATAGTATATAAATTACACCTCAATAAAGCTGGTTTTTGTTTTTTAAGTTAAACACAGCTGTATGTGGTGGCACATGCCTGTAATCCCAGTGACTCGGGAGACAGAGGCATGAGGATCATAGGTTCGAGGCCTGAGGTAGCCTACATAACTTAGTGAGACCCTGTCTCAATTTTAGGAAAAAATTTTAAAAGGGGGCTAGGGGTGCAGCTCAGTGGCGGAGCACTTACAAAACATGTGCCAGGCCCTGGGTTTCAGTCCCCAGGACCACAAAAAAAAAAAAAAAAAAAGTTCAATAGACACACACTGTATGATCCGTTCATTCTACTTCTAGGCATTTATCCAAGGGGAAAACTGTATAAAAACTTGTACATGAATGTTCACAGCAGCTTTCCTGTAAATCCCAATGTTCATTGAGAGTGAATGAAGGAACGCATTGTGGAGTCCCAGAAGTCTCCAGAAGCTGGCCCTTTTCACACCTCCTTTGCCACCCTCCAGTCAAGGTACCCCTGTGTCCTGCCTGGGATGTTGCCGTCACCTCCTGGCGGCCTCTTCCACCCTCACTGTGCTGTCCACTTGCACATGGCAAATGTCTGCTCATCTCACTTCTCGGCTCAAAACTCTCCAATAGCACCTGCCTCCCTCAGAAATAAGGCCCTTGCTGGGTGCGGTGGCACACACTTGTAATCCCAGCAGCTCGGGAGGCAGAGGTGGAAGGATTGCAAGTTCAAGACCAGAGGCAGTCTGCGTAATTTATCAAGACCCTGTCTCAACAAGTAAAAAAAAAAATGGGCTGGGGGTGCAGCTCAGTGGTCCAGCACTTGCAGAGCATGCAAGTGTGAGGCCCTGGGTTCAACCCCCAGTATGGAAAAATAAATAAATAAATAAATAAAATAAAAGAAATAAAAGAAATAAAGCCCTTACAGTGAGTGGCTGCAGGACCCAATCTGCATCCAGTTCCTTTTCTTACATTTTCTTCTACTCCCCATCTCTCTGCTCTGGCCACATACTCTCAATTGTTCCTTGAAGACACTAGGCATGTCTCACCTAAGGGCCTTTGCACATGCTGTTTCCACTGCCAGGAAGCCCTGCTGAGGCACCCCATGACTTCCTTGTCCACTGTCTCGTCTTCAGAAGTCCTCTTCTTGAGGACCATCCCAGTCACGCTGTTATTACTCCTTCCCACAGTTTCCTCTGTAGTCCTTGTCTTCTGACCTATTGTGTCTTCCGCCCAATTAACTTTGCCTGTTGTCTGTCTCCCCCTAGTAACACACAAGTTCCATAAAGGCAGGGAACTTTGCCCACCTTATTCACATCTGTATCGCCAATACCTAGCGCTATGCTTAGCACATAGTAAACACTCAAATACTTTACCATATTCATGAACTTCCTCTTTTGTACAGAGAAAAGAGGTCACTGGCATTTTAAGGGCATCAGGATTCGTGCTAAGCTCTCAGTAGAAGCTGGCTGTTCTTAACTCAAACCTGGACTCTCAGAGACAGGAAACCATGCCCTGCAGCACAGTGAACTTAGCTGACATCTGCGAGGGCCCAGCAGGAACCCTGCAGAACCAGATGCTCTCTGGGATAGGCTGCCAGGCCCGTCTCCCCTGCACTTGGAGCAGAGGGGGGACATTCCTGCTCACATAATATTTGTGATGAAATGGGGCCAAGTGCTGCTGGAGGGCTAAAAATCCCAGTGTCTCGGATTCCCCAGAACTTCCAGTGGGCCGATGAGGTAGGCTGAGAAACCACAGAGTCTGGCCTCGACTAGGGATAAATACCTCAGTGTGCTGCATGAGGCAGTAAGGCACAGAACACCCCTTCCCAAACCCTGAGTCATCCCCTGGGAGCAGCTCAACCACCCAGTGGGTTGCTAATGACAGAAACTATTTGAGAAGCGCAGGAAAGGGGAACAATTCATGTTAACATTTTCATCTCCCTTCCACATAGGTATGTGCTAGATCACAATGTATTTATAATTATGTTGTTGTTTGGTGCCATCAAGTAGATACCTGACTCATAGCGACCTTCACAGGGTTTTCAATGGCTGATTGTTTCGGGATTGCCTGGGGAGTGGGTTGCCATGTCCTTCTCCCATTTTTGCAGTGCTGGGAATTGAACTTGGGACCTCAGAGACTGCAGAGCGGTGCTCTACCAACTGAGCTAAATTCCAGCCCATTTATAATTATGGGTCAGGGTAAATAGTAAGTTAAAGATCCTGAGCTTTGGAAGATTCAGATGCGGGCCACAGGTAGGCTCCGTCACCCCCGGACGCTGGGATGTGAGCTAGTCCTGTTTCTCTGACCTTCAGGCTCCGCAATGGAGCTGAATGTGCCAAACGCTGAGTTCCCAACATGCTTGAAAGTCCCTAGGGCTATGCCCACCCACAGGTGGTTTCCAGCAGCATCTGTTCATTCTGCCCCCAATGCCAAGGGCCTGATAAATGTGTGGACCGTGCGGTGAGGATGGGATCACTCACGCAGGCCCTGATGGAGCTCCAACTCTGAGCCTCGCACTGACTGGTCCAGATGCCTAGCAGCTTTCAGTGAGCAACACAGACCAAAACCGTGGCCCTCGCGTGGTGTGTTGTAGCATGGGACACAACGAAACCCACCATTTCGTGTCAGGTGATGACTCAGGGAACACATGCGCTTCCTACATGTGACATGCGGCGTGAGGGCACTCAGGGCCCCGGGGATGGGGAAGGACAAGGGGTGTTCCAAGACGGTGGTGGTCTGGGTTGACCTGGCCGAGGGGAAGGCTGAGCTGACTTGGAAGTAGAGCAGTTAGTGAGGGCTGGATCTGGAGGCCATGGCAAGGACGTGGGCCTCAACCCTTGGCCCCAGCAGTGCTTGGAGCAAAATGACATGAGCAAGCTCTAGGTGCAAAGGCTGCCGTGGCTGCTGCCCCAACCAGTCCCAGGACAGGGCACGGGGAGGGGACAGGAAGGAGAGGGGGCAGCCCCGAGTGGCGGGCTGTGGAGGCAAGGAAGGCAGGCTCTAAGATGGAGAAGACAGAAAGCAACAGATCAGGTGCAGCAGGTGTGACGGTGGACTCAAGAACGACACCCCAGGTGTGTGGCCTGGGAATCTGGGAGGCAGCAGCTGCTGTCAGCTGAGCTGGGGAGCCTCTGAAACAGACAAGCGGGCAGGCGGGGGTAATGCTGGAGTCCAGGAGAGGCATGGGGAAGGGCAGGGAAACCCACGAGCCACACTCTTATCCACTCCCGAGAGCCCTTCAAAACAGAAAGACAGTCACAGGCAAATTCTCAGAAGGCAGTGTGGTGGACCCGTCTGAGTCATTTACTGTGTAAGTGAAAAATGAATGGTTTGGATTTACAGAGAAATCTGTGGATCTCTGGGTTTCCTGGCCCCGGGCTGGTCACGCCGTCTGTTCTCAGGCCGGGCTGCAGATGGTTACTCCACTGCACGCATCGCACCGACGGCCTGCCGCGGGGCGGAAATCCCACGCAGGGTTCCAACTGGGCTTTATTTCAGTTTCCAGTATTATCAGCAAGGATACAGGAGGCAAAGACATCACCTTAAATACATCAGAAGAAACTCATGCCAAGCACACCTTGCGCCAGCAAATGAAGATAAAAACAAAGGCAGCAGCATTCAAATTCAAGTGCTTTGGGCCACACTTTTTTTCAGAAACGGGCTCTCCCTCTGATGGTACAAACTTAATTTTACTTATGGTGTGAGAAGCTCAAAATTTCACTCATTCTCCTGGGGCTATGTTGAAAAAAAAATTCATTTTTATTCTACATAAAATTTCCCCCCCCCCCAAAAAGAACATCGATTCATTGGGATTGTGTGACATTGATTTTTCCTGACATGTGGAGAGGATCCTCATCCATACAGGCCTGGAAAAACGCTCAGGACATTGTTCCACTATAGGTTGACCCTGGCCAAGTCCATCACTTTGTCCCACAAGACAGGGTAGAGAAGCCCATGGTGAAGACGCCACTAGTGTGGCCATCCACCACTCCCCAGAGGCGGTGACAGCTGGCTTCAACCCCAGCAGGACAAGGGCTCTGAGAGACAGCTGCTTGTCTCTAGGCCTCTCCCAGGCCTGTTCTACAAAGGTTTTGTCACCCCAACACTGCTTTTCCCAGACGGTTAACACCTTGGTGGCCGGAACCTTCCCCACTTTGACCAGTAACAATCCTAAAACTCAACAAGGAGAAACGTTTCTCAAAGACACCATGAGGCCAAGTGTGCAGGGGAGTCTGGGAGTGGGCTGGCGGGGGTGAGTATTGGGTTTCCCATGTTGTTCTGTGGCCAACTGCAAAGTCGCTGGCACAAAGAACCTTCCAGAGAACTGACAGCCATATGCAGTTAAACTAGTGAGCCGGGGGCTCCCAGGCCCTTGAGCCCCTCAGAGCCAGGTCAGATGGAGGGCTCTGTTCAGTGCCAACTCCATTCCCCAGGCTTCCTGGGCGGGGCTCCCTCCGCTACCTCGTGCCCACGCCCCCACCTTCCGCCATCCTTCCATCTACATCCCTTAACCACCTGGACCGAAGCAGCTCCTCCAACGCACACCAGGACTCCACAGGCCAAGGACTGAAACTAGAGCAAGGGAGGCCAGCCCCGCCTCATCACGGTGACGGCCACCCGAGGACAGCCCAATGCACACACCCTCCTCATCTCCTCCTACTGCTCTGGCTTTCCGGCCCTCCCGCCCCTCATACAGAGCTGCCTCAGTCTAAAGTCCAAGCCTTGGACACCTGGACACAACTGAAAGACTCTACAAGGGGGACGAGGCTGCAGCTGCGGCCCAAATGACAAGCTGCCAGTCCTTCTGGGACAGATGTGGCCTTTCTGGAACTTTCTGGATGCTTCTGGAAAGAAAGTCCAGTCACCCCCAATGTGGCCTCTCTCTGCAGGTGTGCTTGGGTGCAAGGAGAGCAGGTGTGAGGGGCTGGAGGGTGTAGGGGGTGCCGACACCCCTGAAGGTTTCGATCAAGTCACCCCGCAAGGCGGACAGCTGAGACCTTATCAAGCAGACCCAGGACTTTCAACCAGTGAGCCTGACAAAGCAGAGAAGGGCCTGGCCGTGACTCCGTGGAGCCACACTGTCCGGTCACAGTCAAAGCCTCCTGTGGGGTGTGAGCTGGAGGGTCTTCCTGCAAGAGCAGGCAGGGGCTGGGAGGAGCGGTACTGAGGGGCTCAAAAAAAACGCGACAGTAGGGGCTTTCATTCTCTCGGCAGTGGCCAGGGGTTGGAGCCGACGTACCCTGGGGGGTCCACACCATGCCGAGGGCAGGTGGGCGAGCAGGTGGCACCGCCCCTTCTCCACATGGCCCTGCCCCAGCTGCTCACTACCTGCTGGGCTGCAGGTACTGGTGCGTGAACATGTTGAGTTCGCTGTCCAACCAGCCAGCTTTATTCCTGCAAAGACAGGGTTACTCTGTAGGGTGAAAGCAACAGCAGGGTGGGCTTAACCTGTCTGCCATGCGCTTCTGAGGACGCATGACAAGTGCCCTCGGCTCATCCTCCGAAAGCCCTGCTGACTGCCTTGTACAGATGAGGTGGCGGCGGCCCAGGAGGAAAAATAACCTGCCTGCCACCCACATAGCAATGGAGTGAAGAGTCAGGACTTCGACTCTCAGGCTGGGCTTGCGTCACTATGGCCCGGGGCCACAGAACCACTTGTCCTGCTTGACAAGCAAGGTCGCAGATTTGCAGCCCTTTCCAGGTTCAAAGCTGTCCTTGTGGCTGACAAGCAGCGGCACATACCTGGCCCCCTCTAAGAGCCCCTCATGGGTAGGCGGTTTGGCTGCAGGAATGGCCACGGCAGGGTGGCAGGCAGGGGGGCACCTGTGCATGGGAATGGGGCGGGGGGCGGGGGGCAGCAGGGGGAGTCTACTGATCTGCGAGGGGCTGGAACAGAAAACTTTTGAAGCCTCTCCTCTCTGGCTCCGACCTCTGTGGGCCTCTGCCATCAGAGGTGGTGGCAGGAAGTATAGGTCCCCACATGCTGATGTTATCATGGGCCAGGCAGGCCGAGGATGCAGCAGAAAAACTCTACATTCAAGTGTGACTGTCCTGCGACCTCACTCCCACTTTACAGACACAAGCAGTGACACACAGGACAGCTGGACCAGGATCCCTGACTCCACCAGCTACTAACTGAGGCTCCTCGTTTCAACAGAGAACCCTGGAGACCTGGCTCCAACCCTGCCCCCGTGATGCACAAGGTGCTATGCCCCTTCCTGGGCTCAGAGAGGAACTGACTGTGACGTGGGTGACAGCCGAGCACACCACAAGGAGATCCAACGAGCAGTGCGGAGGCTGCTGGATACAACCACGTATGAACACCATGTCTGGCCCGCCATTTCCTGCAGGTTCCAGGCAGGGGCCGTAACCTCTGCAGGCACCAACCAGTCGCCCTACTTAGAAAGTGGAGCTGATAGCCGGGCGCGGTGGCGCACACCTGTAATCCCAGTGGCTTGGGAGGCGGAGGCAGGAAGATCGCAAGTTCAAGACCAGAGGTAGTCTGCGTAACTTAGCGAGACCCTGTCTCAAAAAGTGAAAAAATGGGCTGAGGGTGCAGCTCAGTGGTCCAGCACTTGCAGAGCATGCAAGTGCGAGGCCCTGGGTTCAACCCCCAGTACTGCAAAAAAAAAAAAAAAAAAAAAGTGGAGCTGATGACATGCCCCTCCAGGGACATCGAAGACTGAGGGAGACGGGATGCAGTTTGGCAGAAGGTGCCTACGAGTTGAAATGTCACACTGTCATGCTTCCTAAGGTGTCACCAACTACAAGTGCCTGGAGGACAATGCCTCTGTGTCTTGTGGAGCGTCCACCATCTGACACCCAGCAATTCCCAGCAAACATCTAACAGAAGTGAGCGAAAGCCCCAGGCTCAGGACATAAGACAAGCGGCTGAGCCCAGCTTCCTGGGCTGCGCTCCAGGGCCCCAAGCTCACTGCCTGGCCAGCCTCACCTGAGCAATTTTGCTTTGCTCTGCAGTGAATCAAGGACTTCAATCTTCTTGTTCATGGCAGCAATTTCCTGTTCTAGGTTCTCCCGGGTGACATCAACTTGCTGGCACAGGTGGGCAAAGGTCCCAGACAGTTCCCTGAGGGGGAGAAAGTGGGATTAGTTGAGCAGGCGGGCACTTCAGCAGGTGGCCATCTGCGGTGGCTATGAAGCCCCAGTGTGGGGCAATGCCAGGGCCTGTCCACAGAGCCCCTGGCACCTGTGACCTGCGCCAGTACCGGCTTGACAGAGTCTTTCCCTGCCCACTGCTGAGTGACCTTACCCGCCTCCACCCCACAGCGTCACCATGTGAGCAGCAGCCAGAGCAGCACAGCCAGCTCCAGCATGAGCGGCCAGGACTCACACCCCGGCTCCACTACTCAGTGGCCAAGGTACAGGGACAAGGGACAATGGTCCAAGTCTCAGCATCCTCATTTTGAAAAAGCGAACCCAATAAGACAACAGCCAGCTCGAACGATCAGTGGAATAAAGGAAACGTTAAATGCAGAACGCCTGGCAGGTCTGCCACATGACAGGAAGTAGAAGGACATAGCACAGCCACCCCCATGGCCACAGCTCAAACAGGGCCCCATGACTGATGAGGCACCAAGAAGAACAGGCCACAATCCAGGACTTCATAGCTGCACCCATGGCCCCTGCCCTTTGCGACAACCTTTAAAAACTCCTCCTACGCATGTCCCTTGTCTTCCCGTGTAGTCCTCCCCATGGGGAGGGGATGTCCACCTGGTCTCAGCCCAGAACAGGTGTGTCTCAGACCCCTCTCCCATCCCTAGCCTCGAAGCTGGCACTATACAGCTGAGGGCCCAGTGGTTCCCAGAGCAGGCTGAAAAGGAGACAAGCTGACCCCAGCCGGCAGGGCATCCTCTCTCGGGACCAGTGGGCCACTCACTGCTGGACTTGGTGGCTGCAGTTGGAGCCGGTGTAGCTGATGATGAGCTGCAGCTTCTCGCTGGCGTACTCGACAAACTGGCGCTTGAAGGCCCGCTCCTTGGCCTTGGTGGTCCAGGTCAGCCGCTCGTAGACGTAGAGAAGGCCGTACAGCCCAAAGGAGAGGGCGATGAGCCGCCAGCCCACTGCCTTCCACACCTGCAGAGGCACACGGTCAGCCCGGAGCGCGGCCTCCTGTGGCCCCAACCCCATCGTCCCAGGCCTGTCCTTCCCAGGACCATCCCAACAGCCCAGCTAAGGAGCACGGGGTTTCCATCGAGAGCCCCTTTCAGTGTCGTCTCTGGCTCCACTGAGGCCCAGGAGGGTAGGGACCATCCCAGTTGGGAATGAGGGAGGTGGAGTGGCAGCCACGTGACATGACTTATGCAAAGTCTGGAGCTTAGGACCAGAGCCCCAGTGTGGGTTTTGTTTTGTGGCGTTAGGGTTGAACCTAGGGCCACATGCACGTCAGGCTAGTGCTCTACCTCCGCGTCGCACCGCAGCCCTGGTAAGCAGAGTTCTGAAGGATAATGCTGGGGTGCCCTGAAGCAACATCCCATTTTCACAAGAATGACAGGCAGCACCTGGCTCACTGCTCAGGAGCTGGTGTCCTCTGGCAGGACAAGCCCCAGCTGGGCTGAAGACAGCGTGTGTACAGTCAGCACAGGCTCGGGCTGGACGCTGAGGCTCCCGTACTGAGCACCGTCCTGGCTGTGTGGCTTGGGCTAAGTTCTCTATATCAGGCTCTCAGTCACAAAACAGGCGCATGGTCCAGACCCCCAGTTCCCAAGATCACCAGGGTAAACAAGATGCCATAGGGTCACGTGACCGTCAAGTGCCAGCATCTGGGCTCATGACCCTCTGTAGGTCATTGTCTGTTAAAGAAGAACCAGAGCCTCAGCTGTCCCCCCTTGTCCTACGTGCTGGAGAGCAGTTCCTGTCAGCGCTCATGCCAGTCACCCTCTGTCACCCCTCTACCTCTCCACTGTCTGTGCCCTCGCTATCAAGAAAACCTCAGGTGGGCCGGGAGTGGTGGTGCACGCCTGTAATCCCAGCAGCTCAGGAGGGGGAGGCAGGAGGATCGCAAGTTCAAGACCAGAGGTAGTCTGCGAAACTTAGCGAGATCCGGTCTCAAAAAGTAAAAAAAAAAAAAAAAAAAAAAAAAAAGGGCTGGGGGGGGTGCAGCTCAGTGGTCCGGCACTTGCAAAGCATGCAAGCACGAAGCCCTGGGTTCAACCCCAGTACCGCAAAAAAAGAAAAAAACAGAAAAAAAAAGAAAACCTCAGGTGTAAGTGATTCAGTGAGGATGCTTGGGCTGGACAAGAACGGGCCATAAAGCCTGGAGGTGAGAGAGGAGGGTCCACGGGCTTCTAAATGCTGTGCTCAGTTTCCTCACCTACCAACGAGGCATCCTCTTTTTCATACCCCCTTCTCTAGAACCCCCACTGTGAACATCTCAGGTCCTTCCCTAGCCACTGTGCAGGGCGAGCCCTCGAACGTGTCTTAGAGAAGGATGGGGCAGAGTTCAAAGCCCAGCCGCGTGATTTCAGCAAGTCACTACCAGCGTCCCTCATCTGGCAAACAGCAGAGTGCTAACCAAATGTTCAGTTAGTGGACGGAGGCCACACTGGTCAATAAACGCACAATAAAGGTATGAGGCGTCCCAGCTCCCCGGAAAGAAGAGCAAACACCTCAGCTCACTGTGAAGCGCTGGGCCAACACAGGACCCAGCTCCAGCACAGAGGCCCCAGCCCCTCCCGCCCTTCCACCTTCCCCAGCAGGACTTGTCACTGACCACTCCTCCAACCACAAGGATGCCCATGGACGTCCTGGATGTCAGGGAGGCGAGGCCGGTAACCATGGAGACCATGAGCTCCTCTTGGGTGAGTGAGCCCTGTGGCAGCGGGGGCATGCTGGGGTTGGCAGGCGTCAGAGGGACAGGACGCTGCACCTGAGGAGAGATGCCCAGGGGTTGAGAACAATGCAGCAAGTCTCATGGTCAAGGGAACCCTCTGTTGGGCTGAGGGTGCAGCTCAGTGGTCCAGCACTTGCAAAGCATGCAAGCGCAAGGCCTTGGGTTCAACCCTCAGTACCACAAAAAAAAAAAAAAAAAAAAAAAAAACACCCAAAAAACAAAAAACAAGGGAACCCTCAGTGACCCTCGAAGCTGGGGGAGCTGGGGCAGGACAGAGAGAGCGGCTCTTCAATTTCTGAGAGGCAAAAGGGGGTGAAATGAGCTTCCCACACAGCAGAGAAGGACTTCTGGTTCCTTCCAGACCTAACAGCCCAAAGGCAAGCACTGTGGGATGCCACAGCATGTGAGCCGCAGCCACCCAGGCACAAGCAAGCAGTTTGGCAGAGTGTGGAATGTGAGCCAGAAAGGCCATTCAAGTGACTTAGAGACAGATGTCTTTAAAACTGAAATTTTAAAGTGGTGGTATATAAATTTTTAAAATTCTTTCTTTGTGCGTGTGGTGCTGGGGATCAAACCCAGCGCCTCATGGATCCCAGACAGGTGCTGTAGCACTGAACTACATTCCTAGCCCAAAAGCCATGAATGGTGCCCTGTCAGGTGGCAGGTACAGACCATCCCCCCTGGGGCGGGGAACTTTGCTCACCTGGTCATTGTAGCCCATCAAGGCCCGCCGGCTATTTTTGGGGCCCAGGAATCTATTCACCAGCATAGTCCACCCAAGAGAGAAATGGAACTCAATGTCCTCTTGGAAGTCAGCACACAGCTTGTCACAGTTCAGGTCGTAGCTGAGGGAGAAGCACTGGCGAGGGACCAGCATGTCTATCTGATTCCGCACAGACACAGGAAGGAGAGGCTTCAAGCCATCTGTCAGGGACACAAGCAGGGAAAGAGCACATCAGCTCGGGCCTGTGCCACACCAGCTACTGCCAGGGATGAGGAATGAAATCTGCCCAGGAACCACAGCCGAGGAGTCGGCCTGTGCGGCAGCATCACTGGAGCAGACAAGCCTGGCTCTCCCCAGGGCCGTGCAGCCTGAAGCTCCCAACCTGCTAAGGTCCATGCCTTGTGCCGACTCCAGGAACAGGGCAAATTCACAGCCCAGGAGTCCCCCATGTCCACAGGGTGAGTTTCCCAAGTCTGTAGAATGAGCTCGGGACACACACCCAGAACCTGCAGGTATCCGGCTGAATCATCATCAAGGTGACAGATAAAGAAAGGTCGTTGTTTCTTTAGCCTCTGAATCTGATCTCTGGGCTGCCCCAGGGCCCTAATTCCTCCACAGTACTAACCTATCATGTCCTGCTGCATCGTCTGCAGGGAGCTGGTGATAGCTGTGGAGCAGCGGTCTGACATGTTTCGGCCCAGCCCTTCTTCTATATGGCGATGCAGTTCCTGCCACCAGAACAGGGAGGGTAAGTGAAGAAGCAACAGCCAGGCACCAGGGCGCACACCTGTAATCCCAGCAGTTCAGGAGGCCGAGGCAGGAGGATTGCACGTTTGAGGCCAAAGGCAGCCTGTACAACTTAGAGAAACCCTGACTCAAAGTCAAAAAGAAAAAAGGAGCTGGAGTTTCAACTCTGTTATGGAGCACTTGTCTAGCCATGAGCAAGGTCCTGGGTTCAACCCCCAGCACAGCGAAGAGAAGGGGAGAGGACAAGGAGATCCCGAGGTCTACCAGGTGACCGAGGAAGCCTGGGTCTCATGTCCTTGACTTCTCCTTCCATGGCTGAGGAGCCCTGACACAGACCAGTGGGGCTGAATTGTTGTCTTTATGCCAACTCCACCCAACAGCCAAACCAAACAAGGTGGGACCTGCCAAGGGCACTCACGTTCTTATAGACCTTGAGGACCACTGGAGAGGGGTGGAAATCCATCTGGTACTCGTCCACCAGCACAGACAGCCGCCTGATCTCCTCGGCCATCGCCGTCGACACCTGCAGCCAAAGGAAGCACACTGTAAGGACCAAGAGGAATGTGGGTCAATTCCGTGGCACGAGAGGCTCCAGCAGATGGGCCATCCTTCTCCCCACACAGCAGCCTCCTCATCTCATCTTCGGAATCGAAGCGTTTGAGGTAGAAGACCTGAGAAAGGAGCTGAGCAGAGGCCCAGCTGACCCACGGAGGGGCACTCCCCTAGGGTCACGCAGTGGGACAAGGGAAGCCAAGGGGAAGGTCTATACTTGTGAATCAGGGCCACAACTTCCTCCCAGAAAGCTGAGAAGGCCCCCAAGATAAGGATGTCTGATTTTCCAGCACCCTGGACTCTAAGAGCAAATCTCCCCAAAGTACTTCCTCCCATTTCTCACCTGCCTTTCCACTTCTTCTGTAATCTGCTTAATTCGCAGTTTATAATCTTGAGCCAAGAGCTCCAGCTGTTTGTCAATAAATCGGAGCCGGTCTTGTCGCTCTTCACGCGTTTCCAGGCAGTAAACCCTAAGAGCAAACAGCTCTGGTAAGAAGACCAAGCAGCCTGGGCCCCCGCCATCCTGCCTGGGCAGGGTTTCACACGCATACCCAGAGGCACACTCTTCCCTTCCCTGGCGTCATGGAGTCAACCTCGCACCCCTGGGCCTTCCATTTGGAGGAAGAGATGGGGAGACAGAGAGGGGAGGGGACTTAAGGGACTTTAGAAAATGTTCTGCCAACTCATCTGGGAAAAAGAATGCTCCACCTTACCAGCAACCAGGGAAATGAAATTAAAAAGAGGTGTTCCTTTCTACCCAGCAGCCTGGAAAATGTGGCCACGGCTGAAGCTGTGGTGAGAGTGGTGGAAAGGGGAGCTCCTACGGGCAGTGCTGGGGGGCGATGCGGGGTATGGCTGCTGCAGAGAGCAACCAAGCAAAGCTGAGTAAAACCGAAAACGCACCTCCCCTAAGGCAGAGCAGCTGCACCTCTAGGAATCAGTCCTGGAAAGACCTGCACAGGTGCATAAAGGGATGCACAAGCAGGTGTCCACGGCAAGAGGGTTGCAAAAGCGTGAGAAAGCAGAGTCTAAACACCAATCAATTGGGAAATGAGGTACACTCACAGTGGGTTTTGTTACAATAGGTGATATTCACGAGCCTAGTCATGTACTAGGTTCATGGGGGAGGCAACACAGAGTAGAAAAGCATACGCCCCACAGGTGTGACGGCACACCTACCACTTAAAGCCTGTGCAAAGCAACCTTATATAGTCTTCAGGGGTTAGGTAAGAAGCCTTTTTGAAATGGGTATTAGGACTGCACAAGCTCATAGTCACAGGGCCTCTGAGGAACGGGTGAGATCAAAAAAATCAAAGCAGACCTAGCACCTTCCTCTGTTTGGACTGAATAGAAAGCAAAGTCTATCAGTTCTGTATGGTCAAAGCATGGTGTTTTTCTATTATTCTCTGACCTTTTCTATATTTTAAATTTCTCAAAAAAAAAAAGTCTTAAAAAATGTGTTCAGGCCAGGCACAGTGGTGCAAGCCTGTAATCCTAGCACTCAAGAAACTGAGGCAGGAGGATTATGAGTTTGAGGCAGCCTGAGCTACAAAGCACGCTGAAGGCCAGCTTGGGCTACATACTGAGACCTTGTCTCAAAAACAGAAAATAAAAACAGACAAAATGGGTTCAGGCTCTGAGAATGGCCACAGCACTCTGCAATGCAGGGGCTAAGTCCTCCATCACGAGGGACCACTCTGTCCAGGCAGGTGGGGTGATCAGGCACCCAGCGGCCCCCCATTGACCAGGCTGTCTATGTGGCTCTAACATGGTCTGGGTGGGAGCCCAGAGAGTCAGGCTGCTCTTAGGGATCTGACCGCAAGTGTGGCCTCACTGCCCAAGGCAGGGTTGAGCACCACCATTCCCAACACCCGTCTCCGCCTGTCTGAGTCTGGAGCCCTCACCGCTGCTCCTGAGCCGCGATGTGCAGGGAGTCCATGATGAGGCGAACAGCCTCTGCGATCTGCTTGGCCCGGACCGTGTGCTGCTCAAACTTGGTCTTCACCGCCGACTGGGAGATGCACTCCTGGAACAGACAGAGGTGCTGAGGGAAGTGGGGGCCACCAGGAGCCCAGAGTCAAGGCCACGCTCTGGCTTTCACTCTCAAGGATATGTCCAGTGAGGGCTTAGAAGACACAGAGCCAAAGACTTACCTCAAATCGCCTCTCAAAATTCTGAAACTCAAACATCCTCACTTGGAAGCCTTCGGCGAGAGCGCCCCCTAGGAGAATTGCACTGTGTAAGTCCAGAAACAGCTTGGCGTGAGGGGACAGTGGGGGAATTCCCGGAGCCACACCCAGGAAGCAAGGGCCTCTCACTCCAGGATGGCCTCACTGTCCCATCCGTAGAATGATTTCCATTGACTGATTCACCAAGAGATCCAACATCTCACCCACGGGGCACACAGCAGGGCGTCTGCTCCCCTGCTTACCTCCTTCGGGCATGCCCTGGGCTTTCTGGATCCTGGCATTGAGCACCTCCTTGGCGGACACAAAGAAGATGCGATCCCCGGCCTGGGCTCGATCCACCACGCCCAGCTCATCCACCAGGAAGCTGGTGCAACGCTCCATGTGCTGCCGCCGTACCTGGAGCCCGAGCAGACGGATGTAACTGACCCAAGTGGGATGTGGTTATCCCCAGCTGATGAAGCCCACAGCCCCTCAGGTCTTTATTTATTTATTTTTGCGGTCCTGAGGGCTGAACCCAGGGCCTTGCGCTTGCATGCTTTGCAAGTGCTGGACCACTGAGATGCACCCTAGCCCCTTTTTTTTTTTTTTTTTTTTGAGACAGGGTCTCACTAAGTTACACAGACTGCTTCTGGTCTCGAATTCGCAATCCTCCTGCCTCTGCATCCGCCTTCCAAGCTGCTGGGATTACAGGCGTGCACCACCGCACCTGGCAGTTCTTTTTTTTTTTTTTTTTCCTTAATGGTAATATATTCACATGGCTCAATATTCAAAAGGTATAAACTCACACACTGTGAAAGGTTATCCACCTCCTCTACTCTCTAGCCACCACACTTCCCAGAACCAACTTCCTGGAGTGTAAGTGGGCTACAGCCTGCCAAAGGTATTTCGGGCACATACAACCAGAAAGGCTTAAACAGGGCCCACACTGCCTCCTGTGAGTCTACCTAGTGTCACACTTTGGTGCCTGGGAAGGAAAGGTACGGGGAAGTGAAGAAGCCTAAAACTGGGCTCCACACTGTGATAAGCCAAGTCTTCTCAGGGCCCTGTTTTAAAAAATGAGTGGCTGCTCCTAGAAAATCTCTCCCAGCTCTGATGTGCTGAGCTCTAGGGGAAGAACTTAGAAAGATAACAGCCTCTTATAGACACCCAAGACATGCCAAGCCCTCTGAATAGACTTCATCCTCTCCATAAGTCTACTCATGACATCCACCCCCCAGGAGAGCAGTCTGGATTACCAAATGGATTAAGGAAATTAGCCAGAGTCCCACTGCCCAGCATCAGGCAGAGTTTGGACTCTGGCATGCTGCATGCTTCATGAAATAAACCCAGCATTACTAATCTGCTACCCTCTTTTATTTTGCACACAGAGTTGTGAGTTCTCAGTTGTTGTTTGTTAGGTGCTGTGGAGTCGTGCCCAACTCATGGCGACCCCCATAGGGTTTCAGTGGCTGATTGTTTTGGGACTGACTTGGGAGTGGATTGCCATGTCCTTCTCCCATTTTTGTGGTGCTGGGCATCGAAGCTGGGACCTCAGAGACTACAGAATGGCGCTCTACCAACTGAGCTAAATCCCAGCCCATGAGTTCTTAGTAGGAACCACTTCTTCAGTCCTTTTTTAAGCTTCCTTCCTACATGTTTTTGAGCTGAGCCTATTCTGAAGGTATTAATTTTTACAAGCCAAAGTGAGCGCTGGCCCCAAATGAAGACACAGGAACATGGTGGGGACGCTCTTCAGTCCCGGGGGAGATTCACAGAAAGGAAAGTGAATGGGCCAGGGGACAGGAGTGGTTAAAGCCATCAAGAGACACCACAGGGAAGATGTGGCCAACCTTTAGCAATCCTACTAATCCAGAGAAGCCATCAGATCGAACACCGCCTGGGAAAACACGCAGCAGCCTTGGGTAGACGCTGCTCACCCCAGGTGGCAGTCCCCAAACAGCAGCACAAAAGCACCCACCTCCTCCATGTACTCGGGCTCCGACGCTGACGCATCCCAGCGGTTGTTCAAGATGAAGATGTTCGGGCGAGAGAGGCGCTCGCTCACCTTGTGGAAGAACTGCTTCTCCTAGAGGAGGAGCAAGACCTCAGTGGGGAGGGGGTCCCCCGGCCCCATGCCCAGCCAGCCCAGGAGCAGGCGCAAGAGGAGTTACCGTCTGCATCAGCGTGGACTCTGAGTTGGCCACCAGCACAAACACATCAGCATCCAGGCAAAACTTGTCAATCCAGCTGTCCAGCTCTGTGGTGACGTCAATCCCAGGGCTAGAGGTGACAGGGGCAAACCAACATGGTCAGGCACAGAGAACACGCCCGGTTTTTCCCGCTACGAGCAGCCCTGGGACTTGTGAGGCAGGCATGCGAGGAGGAAAAAGCCAGACAGAGAGAGAATTGCCTGGCCCATATCAGGGGGATTTTTTGTGGTACTGGGGGTTGAACCCAGGGCCTCCCACTTGCATGCTTTGCAAGTGCTGTACCACTGAGCTGCACCCTCAGCCTTTTTTTTTTTTTTTAAACTCTTTGAGATGCAGACTGCCTCTGGTCTTAAACTTGTGATCCTCCTGCCTCTGCCTCCCAAGTTACTGGGATTATAGGCATGCGCCACAGCCCCTGGCAATTTTTTAAATCCTACTTCATATCCTTCCAGGCTGCCTGGAAATCGACTTTTCCGTTTGTTTGGTTAGTTGGGTTTTTTACCTTTTTTTTTTTGGTGGTACTGAGGGTTGGAGCCAGGGCCTTGCGCCTGCATGCTCTACAAGTGCTGGACCACTGAGCTGCGCCCCAGCCCATTTTTTACTTTTTTTTTTTTGAGACAGGGTCTCGCTAAATTACACAGGCTGCCTTTGATCTCAAACTTGTGATCCTCCTGCCTCCACCTCCCAAGCCGCTGGGATTACAGGTGTGCCCCACCGCGCCCAGCGGGTTTTTTACTTTTTAGCACCTGCATTTATCGCTTTTATAAAAACGTAAAGACTTCTAATTTCACTTTCAAAATAGGTAATTCAAATAAAGTTTTGTATTTGCGTGACACTGCATGAACGCTATAGTACCATATTTCCTGGTGTAGTTGTTATCGTGTCCACAAAGCAGGGGCAAAGTTGGAATAAAATATTTCCAGCTCCACCACCACAAGCACTCCTGCAACATGCATACTACCTCTAGGCCGGGGTTGAGAGCTTCCCCCACCTAAATACCCCTCCTTATCTCTCAAACAGCCCTCCCCGTGGGACAATGTACAGTGGACAGATGTCAACAGGTATGATAACCAAACCTTGGAGGAAATCCAAGCGGCAGGAGGATCTGGCTGAGCCACGAGAAAGGCAGCAATACTGAAGTGGAGCAAAGACAGGACCCATGGGCTGGGGGCCTGGATCACCCAGAAATGGAATCCTCAGCGTGGACCTCCTAGGAAGGCTCCCTCCCTCTTACCTGTCCATCAGCACAAGGTCATCCTTCAGAAGCGAGCACTTGGAGTTGGGCCACATCACACTCACCAGGCTGCCGGCATGCAGCTGCTCGTCTTGGTGGAGGGCATGCGCAAGCTGGTTCACAGTCTGAGGGTGGAGGAGGGAGAGAAAGATCAGGCCCAGAAGAGCCACTCAGCCAGGAGCTTTCCTGGGCCACCCGCCATGGCACAGCAGCCTGGGAAGGCTGCCCAAGCCACCACCCCTTTTCTTTCATTTCACATGAGCTGAGCGCTGTCAATTCACTCCCCTTTTAAGCCTTTTTCTTGGATGTGGTCCTGAAGGCGAATCTGTTCTGCACTGATTAATCTTTATGAATCGAAATGAGCACCTGGCCCCAAGCTAGAATGCCATTGCCTCTTAGAGAAACGAGAGCATATCAGCCCCTAACTGGTCAATATTGTACAGTGAAGGGAGGACCCACACCCTGGCAGCATCACAGGAAGATCTGTGTGCGCTCCTCTCCCTCCTTAGTGCGCTGGCCAACCGGCCCGCTCAGTCTTGCCCAGGCCAGCAGGAGCCTCGTTTTTGGTGCTCACCTTTCCAACCCTCTCCAGCACTCACAGCCTCCCAAGAACTCATCAGAAACACGGCTTCCCATCTTCCACTGCAGGGAGAGCCCCACCCTCTTCCCAGAGGGGGGTCAGTCTTGCCACATGGACGAGCTGGTGGGCTCAAATCCAGACTCCACCCCGCATCACGCCCGGGGAAGAGCCAGCTGGCACCCACCTTGACGCTCCTCTTCTCCTCTGAGCCCTCGGTGAGGAGGAAGGCCTCGTGACCATCTGTGCCCTCCACTCGAAGGAAGCAATTGGTGGTGTGACCGATCCCAGAGGGCAGAACTTTGTCCCAGAGCATGGCGTTGATCACAGTGCTCTTCCCGTTGCTCGTCCTAAGAGGATATAACGCCGTCAGCAGAGTTGCCAGCAGCCGCGGTTTTAGCTTCCACGATGTAGTGACCAGCCTGCAGGTCCAGAGTCGTGTTCTCGGCAATGGCCACGATGCCCAGTCACAAGGGAGAGGAGGGCTCCGTGCCGAGCCTGTGACACGCCCTGGCTCATTTCTTCAGACCAATCTACAAGGGGCTCACACAGCGCGGGCCGGCACGGACACACACAGCCCCTGGAGTAGCCCAGCCGCCTCTCAGTGAGCATGGCGGTGGCACCAACGGGGCCTGCAACCTCAGGAGGACAACCCGCTCCTCCCTGGCCCAGGGCTGTCCTCCTATCTGAATGACCGCAGGGACATGACCCCGTGCCCTTGTTTCCACATGGGGCCTGACCCACCATGCTCCTCCTCACACACGACCCCCCACCTCTCAGGCTAAAGAGCAGAATCCACAGCAATCGACCCCCTACCCCTTTCCTGTAACTTCCTTCCTGCAGACAGCTGTACGCGGCAGACTTGTCTGCTCCGGCACTCAGAGCGTTTGCGTCTGGGCTGAACACTTGCCCTCGTGCTGAGCAGCGGCTTCCCAGACACACACTGCTTCAGAGCCATGGGCCTTCACTGCGACCAGTGACGGGCAACTGCACGTACACCAAGGTGAGGGCCACGCCACCCGGTGAGAATAAATAAATGACAGGCTGCCAGGCGTGGTGGCGCACACCTGTAATCCCAGGAGCTTGGGCGGCAGAGGTAAGGGGATCGCAAGTTCGAGACCAGAGGCAGTCTGTGTAATTTAGCGAGACCCTGTCTCAAAAGGTTAAAAAAAAAAAAAAAAAAAGGGCTGAAGGTGCAGCTCAGTGGCCCAATACTTGCAAAGCATGCAGGTGTGAGGCCCTGGGTTCAACCCCAGGACCACAAAAAAAAAAAAAAGAAAGAAAGAAAGAAAGAGAGAAAGAAAGGATGGACGGACAGGCCAAAGGTGCTTAGGGCACACCTGAAGTCACAGGTCATCGGGGACAAGAATAGAGGCGCAGTGGCTACTCTCTAGGCTACCACCGTGTGCCTAGCATTCATCCTGTCCAGGGGCTTTTTTCCTATACAGGATTTTAATTTTTTTTAATTGTCTATTAGACCTTGCTGTGCTAAGAAGGAGAATCAGCTAAAACTGCAGAACTCTTCAGAGAAAATGAGGGGGAAAGCTACCTGACACTGGCTTTGGCAATCATTGCTTGGCTATGACACCAAAAGCACAGGCAAAAACACTACAAATAGATAAAAACTAGAATACAACAAAATAAAATCCGTACCAAGAAACGAAGCTCAAGGTCACTGACTGTTAGGAAAATGCAAACTAAACCACAATGGGAGCTAGGCACGGTGGTCCCAGCAGTTTGGGGCTGGAGTGGAAGGATTATTTTAGCCCAGGAGTTGAAGATGAGCCTGCACAACACAGTAAGACCTCATCTCAAAACAGAGCTGGGCACGGTGGCGCATGCCTGAAATTCCATCGACTTGGGAGGCGGAGCCAGGAGGATTGCAAGTTTGAGACCAGAGGCAGCCTACGTAATTTAGTGAACCCTGTCTCAAAAAGTAAAAAAATGGGCTGAGGCTGCAGCTCAGTGGCACATTACTTGCAAAGCACACAAGCGGAAGACCCTGGATTCAGAGGCCTAGTACGAAAAAAAAAAAAGAAAAAAAGTGTTGGCAAGGGTAGGATGAACTGAACACCTCATGGACCGCTGGTGGGAATGTGCGATGGCACAGCTGTTAAGGAAAACAGTATAGCTGGTTCTCAAAAAACTAAGAATGGAATTACCATACGACCCAGCAATGCCACTTCTGCATACACACCCAAAATAACGAAAAGCAAAGTGTACAATGGATACCTATATACCCATGTACACAGCAGCATAGCTGTGTACGTATTCGTTATAGCTAAAAGGAGGAAGCAAGTGTCTACGGATAGATGAATGGATAAACCAAATGTGGCCCATGCATACAAAGGAATAGTATTCAATCTTACAAAGGAAGGAAATTTTGACACATGGCTACAACATGGATGAACTTTCAGGACGGTATGCTGGGCTGAGCCAGTCATAAAAAGACAAATACAGTATGATTCCACTTACATAAAAAATCTAGAATAATCAAATTCTTAACAATAGAAAGTAGAATGGGGGCTTCCAAGGGGCCAGGAGGAGTAATGAAGAGTTACTATTTAATGGAGAAAAATTTCAGTTTTGCAAGATGAACAACTTCTGGAGTCTGGTTGCCAACAAATGTGAACGTACTTGCTGCTGAACCACACACTTAAAAATAGCTCATTCTGGGGACCTAGGGTACAACTGAGAGGTAGAGCTCACGCTTAGCATGCATGAGGTGCTTGGTTCAATTTCTAGTACCCTTCCCCCAAAACGTAAATTTTATGTTAAATATATTTTATAATTTAAAAATACAAAATAAGGGTGGGGATGTAGCTAAGTGGTAGAGAGCTTGCCTAGCAAGTGACAAGCCCTATGTTCGATCCCTAGCACTACAAGAAAAATAAATAGGCCAGGTTCAGAGGCACGTGCCCATAATCCCAGTGAGTCAGGAGGCTGAGGCAGAAGGATCGTGAGTTCAAGGCCAGAGGCAGATTGTGTAATTTAATGAGACTGTCTCAAACTAAAAAACAAAAAGGAATGGGCTAGGGGTGCAGCCCAATAGTAGAGTACCTGCAAATTATGTGGGAGGCCCTGGGTTCAACACCCAGGTATCACAAATAAAATAAATAAATAAGGTAATAAAATAAAATGAAATGAAAAGGACAGCAACGCCACTGCTCACTCCCTTGGAAACGCTGGCTGTGACCCTGCAGGAGGCCTCCCTCCCCCAACCATGCAGAGAGAAGCAGTGAGGGCTTCGAGGACTCACCGGCCAAAAAACGCCACTTTCATGTGCCGCCGGGCGAGCACCTCGCCGATGCCCCTCACTTTGGACAGGTACCCTTTGACGTCCAGAACCTGTTCTTCCGTCGTAACTGGGTCCAGCTCTGCATTCCTGTAGGTGTCTGGAGAGAGGGATGAAAACGGGTCACCTGTGGTCCAGGGGTTTCACAACCACAAGCCTGAAAGGGCCAGAGCACCAGCCTCGCTCACCCCAAGCGTGAACCCACCTCTGTGGCTCCCTGCGGTCGCCACGCTGAAGTTCCCGACTCTCTGCCGTGGCTCTGTGGTGTGGCAGCTAAGAACAAGGCTGGGAGACAAGACTGGCTGGGTTGCCACACCGGTCCTTATCGCTTCCCAATTCTGTGACCCCACATAAATGAGTGCTTTTTTGATCTTGGTTTCCTCACCAGCAAAACCCACACAACGCCAGTATCTATTTCACACTGACTGCCCTAAAAATCAAAGAACCCAAAGTGCCAACCACAGTACCCACTGTGAGTTCTTAAATGTTACCTGTTCCTTTCTTGTTACTTTTCCTTCTCCCCCCCGACCTTTTTTTTTTCTTTTTTCTTTTGCTGTACTGGGGGTTGAACCCAGGGCCTCACGCTTGCATGCTCTGCAAGTGCTGGACCGCAGAGCTGCACCCTCAGCCCATTTTTTTTTTTTTACCTTTTGAGACAGGGTCTCGCTAGATTACAGACTGCCTCTGGTCTCTAACTTGCAATCCTCCTGCCTCTGCCTCCCAAGTTGCTGGGATTACAGGCGTGCGCCATGGTGCCCGGCACTTGTTACGTTTTCTTAACAAATGCTTACAAAGCTCTTACCACATGCCAGGCACCACTGCAGTCACTTTTCAAATGTGGTCTCACTGGCTCCTCGTTATTTACACAGCACAGTCGTTAAATGGCAGAGACGAAATTTGAATCTGGCTCTTAACTGCTCTGGTCACCTCATGAGGCCCTTCCTGACCTGGCCCTGCTGGTCTGCCTCTTGCCGTCCCGTCTCTCACTCCATAGCACCACCTCCCCAAGATCACCAGCCTCATCACTATGGGCTTCAATCACCACAGCGCAAACCCTCGCCACACTGAAGAACAACGCACTGCCTTGGGGCAGTCTGGCTCACCCCACTCGGCGTTCGGTCTAGCTTAGACTTAGATGACACCGCCCCAGGAGCCTCCCTGACCACATCTCCACCTGAGCAGGCCCCCTGGTCTGTGTGCACACAGGACACTGCACTTCTCTCATCCACAGGGTAACTGGCTAGCTCACCGGGCTGCATCATCTACCACAAAGGCAGGACTAGCTAATCCCCGCAGCCGGCAGGTGCATCACTGTTAAGTGTATTCACCTGATGTTCTGTTGATACTTGAATCACTGCATGGCTTTTCCCTAGTGCCTTTGACAGGCAGAAGGTTAACAAATTACAGAAGACAGCAAGACCCTGCTCCTGTCCTATCTGGCACTTGCACCAGTCAGGTCCTTCGGCTGGCTGGGAAGTAGATGGGTGGTGGCCCCTCAGTGCACTCGTGCCAACCAGCAGGCTGGCAGGCCTCAGCCCTGAGAATACTCCAAAGCATCTGGAGCATGACAAGTGGCATGTCAGAGCTACCCAGTGAGTTTCCCCTCAGTGCCGTAAAAGGAAGTGACCAAGCCAGCAGGCCCTAACCCTGTGGTAGTCACCTCCCCCCACCCCAGAAGCCCATCAGCATTCATCCCTTTTATGGGCACACAGTCACAGCCTTTGCAATGCCCCTCAGAGGAGGGCAGCTCTCAAGCAAGTGGCTCCCCTGAAAAACAAGAGCCAGCGGGCTGACAAGCTCGAGTTACTTGCCCAGATGGGACGCAGTCCCTCCCCTGCCCAAAACAATCACAAACGCAGCTCAGGATCACGCCACACCAGCTCCTTACCTTCCACGCAACCAACAAGGAAGGGCCTCGTATTTCTACAAAGAGAGGCCTCACGGCACCACGATATAAACACCTTCCTGAAGCACGTGTTCTCCACAGCCTCATCTGGGCGGTGACTCAGAGCGTCACAGAGCTCAGGCTAGGCTCTGGGAGGGCAGTAGCCTGCACAGCCCTTTCTGCATACCGATGCCTGGCACAGGGCCAGGCAGAGCACAGCTGCTGCTAAATAAGCAGGTAATGAACTGGAATCATCTCACCCTCCAATCACATGCCTTTGAAATTCAGACTTTTTAATTTCATTTTTATGTTTTGTTTTGTTTTTTGAGACACAGTCTCACTGTATACCCCCACTGGCCTGGAACTATGGAGACCAGGCAGGCTAGCCTCGAACTCCCATCAATCCTCCTGCCTCTGCCTCCCGAGTGCTGGGATTACAGGCATGCACTCTCACACCTGGCCTTAGATTTTTTGAATTAAACAAATGTTTAGGGGACACCTTGTCTTGCATCAAGTTCCATGCTAAGAGTGGGACACAGATGTTGTTGTTGTTGTTGTTGTTGTTAGGTGCCGTTGGGTCAAGTCCAACTCATAGCGACCCTATGCACAACAGAACGAAACTCTGACACTGTGCCATGCCCGGCACTATGTCAGTGCGTCTCTGCTATTCATAGGGTTTTCAATGGCGGATTGTTTCAGGAGTGGACTGCCAGGTCCTTCTCCCTAGCCTGCAGCACCTGGTATTCCCAGGTGATCTCCCATCAGAGGATGCAAGGAGTGGGGCACAGATTGATTAATGAAATCGGACACGGTCCCTCTCTTTAACAGGACTCTAGTGTAGCAGCCTGGCCATGTAAGACAACAAGAAGCAAGTGGCCTGAGCGGAAAGCCGACTGGAGAGAAGGCAGCCCACCTGCCAGCCCACCTGCCAGGCGTCGCATTCTAGAGACGAGAATCAGAAAACCCTCTGCTCTCCCAGGAGCCCTTCCACAAATGAGAAAACCAAGGGCAGATGAGACTCAGCAACAGAGTCTTCGCAGACAATCTCCAGACTGACAGCCAAGGTGCCCTTCTAGAGTGGCTGGAGCTGGTGCCCAGGAGCCAGGCCTCCTCTGCTGACACAGCAGGGACTAGAGGCTGGGCTCAAATTAGAAACTACTAGAAAAGGCGCAGTGAAGTGAGTCGCCTATCTGTGGTCCTGTCACCAATCTAAAAATAACAGAGGCACCTGTGCGAGATAACCAGGGCCAGCAGCGCACGGCATCACAGCATGCAGCGTGGGGCCAAGGAAAACAGGGACCGTCGAGATGGACGCACCTGGGCAAAGCTGGTTCGGTCTCTCCCAAGGCCCTGGACAACTCTCAGACCTCAATGCGCGTGCCTGTTAGGTGGGATGAGGTTCACGTCCCCCTCGTGACGAAAACCAAAAGATGTGGAATTTGGAGTCAATTTTTAAACCCTATTTCCTGCCTCTTCCTGACTCACTGTTCCTGGAGCTCAGTTCCACAGGATTCTAGGAGCAGAGCACAACCAGGGGTGATGGCCCACCTTGGTGTGACCTCCCAGATGGCAGGGTTGTACTCCTCACCCCACACCCCACCACCTCAACACCGCCACGGACCCAGGGGGCGCTCGTCTCACCTTCGAGGAAGGTGGCGCTCTCCTGGATGTAGGCCCCCAGCTGCTCAAAGATGCCATTGATCTTCTTCTTGGCAGTGACAAAGTGCTTGAGTGGGGAGGCATTCACTTCAGCCATGTGTCTCTTATCCTTCTTGACTGTGACGATGGAGTTGCATCGAGAGAAGAGCAGGGACATTGCGCTGCAAGGAAAGGCCACGTGAGCACATGCGGGAGTTCCCACCATGGGACATTCCGCTAGGGCTGTGGCAGGAGAACTGGACCGGCTGGGTTCCACCAAGAACGTGGGGCCCTCCAGGCCCCCATCAAGGGCAGCAAGTTAAGAACCAGAGTGTCACCAAGAGGAAGGGAGCTCTAGACGCTGGAGCCATTCTCCCGCCACGCTGTGTGGCCAGTGTCTGGAGCCAGAGCCCAGGTCAGGCCTAGTGCTGGCAATTCCTCGCCTGCTCAGTAGTGACTAGCACCTCAGAGAGAGACAGAGGAATCCTGGGATAGCACACAGAGAAGCCCTCTTCTGAGCCATAGGCAGGAAAGCGGGACAGAAATCTGACGTATCTCCTATACACCATTCACCCACGACCACATACTGAATAGTGAAAGCAAGGTGACACCCAAGGTCAATGGTGCCCACCTGCTTTCCTTGGCCATTCTGCTGTCCAGGAACCCAGCAGCCTAATTCCTAACAGGGTTTGCTTGCTTCTGGCTTGCTTGCAGGAGGACATAAGGAAAAGTGATCCTCAAGTGAGAGAGATCTACTGCTAAAACTGATTTTTAAAATGTACCGGTCAAACCAGGCATGGTGGCGCACGCCTGTAATCTCAGCAACTCAGGAGGAAGAAGCAGGAGGATTGCAGGTTTGAGACCAGAGGCAGCCTGCCTAGTTTAATGAGACCTTGTCTCAAGATAAAAAGTAAAAAATGGTCTGAGGGTGCAGCCCAGTGGTAGAGCACTTGCAGAGCATGGGCCAGGCCCTGGGTTCAACCCCTAAGCACCACCAAAAAATAAATAATTAATTAAGTAAGTAAGTATTGGTCTCAGCCAGGCACGGTGGCACATGCCTGGAATCCCAACGACTGAGGAGGCTGAGGCAGAAGGATCACAGGTTTGAGGCCAGAAGCAGCCTGCACAACTTAGTGAGCCGCTGTCTCAGAACAGAAAATAAAAACAGGCTAGGGGAGCAGCTCAACGGCAGAGTACTTGCCTAGCATGAACAAGGCCCTGAGTTCAACCCCTTAGTACTTAGAAAAGACTGATCTGTTTTAATATAGTGTATGTGTGCACTATAGAAAATTTAGAAACTAAAGGAAAAAACCTATAACTACCATTTTCTGGTAACAATTGTTAACATTTTGTTTAACAGTCTATTTGTGTGTGTGTCTCTCTTGCTCTCAATCACAGACTTCTTTGTAGTCTTTCCTTTTCTTTTCTTTCTTTTTTTTTTTTTTTTGCACAAAGCAGTAACATGTCAGAGGCGGTGAGACTTACCTCCAAACCCCTAGAGGTCTTTGGCAAAGGTCAAAGGCAGCAGACAAGTTGGCTCCCAGGTGCGGCTGGGAAGCCCTGGCCCCAAAGTGGAGCCCTGGCAGGTCCTACTCAGTTCTGATCACAGAGAGAGCCACTTCCTCAGCAGAGCCCGCAGATCCTGGGCCGTGAGAGGGGAAAGCCCTCACGGACGAGGAGTGTGCACAGCTGTGCGTGCCTGGTTCTGTCCTCGCTCCCTAGTTACCCTATTCACAACACCGCCAGCCCTCGGCCCTACAGGAGTCTCCAACTGGGAAACAGGTGTTCATGAGTGAGCACACACAAGAAACTTCCAAGTGGTGCCAAAGGTTGCAGAACAAGGTCCTGAGAAGCGAAAGAACATCCAGAAGAAGTGCATGAAGACTGCCAAAAGGGACTCTTAGGAACTGACAGGTGTAAGGTGGGGAGAAAGAGCCCCAAGGAGACAGGAATCCACGTCCTGCTCAAATTGACAAATTCTCCTGCAATGTTACAGAATCCTTGGGAGATGGGGGAAGGAAGTGACTTTACTTCTGTTTCAACCTTCCTTCCCTGCATAAGGCCACAACTATGAGACAGGTTTCCTTACCTAAGAGAGACAACAGAGGCCTGAGAAAGGGCACCGGAAATAAAATGACTCTCTCCAAGGCAGAAGAGTGCACTGAAATCAGGGGGTGTGGGCAGGAAGAAGAGGAGGAAAGCCAACCACAAAGAAATGAACAAAGAAAACAAACAAAAGAGAACAGGAAAGAAAAGGAAAGGAAAAGAGAAAAGGAGTCTGGGATGGGGCACGGCGTCGGGTTAAACATGACAGATTTTGGGATTAGGCAGTGCTGAATGCAAATTGTGACTGTACTCTTTCTGGGCTGCAGAAACTTAAGCATGGTAGTTTCACCTCAGAACCTTGGCTTCCTCATGTGCAGAAGTAAGGTACAGTATAAACTAAAAGACTAAAAAGGATGCAAGCAACATGCTTAGCACATAGTAGGAGCTCAAGGCAGCTCTACATGGTCTAAAGCAACAGTAACAATAAACTGTAGACTTTCCCCACGAACACCCAGCCTTCAGGGAAAGGCAACTCCAACACATCCACCGCTGCCCCACCCACCGCCATGGAGATGGAGGAAACAGGCCAGCTGGGGGTAATCAGCAGCGCCCAGCCCAACAGTGGCTGGCTGCAGGAAGCCGGCTCCCTGATACAGCTGGGCTTTTAGAAGCAGGTGCTTCCTAAGGTCTGCTCATTGTCTCCAAACCCAAAGGATGTGAAACCAGAAGCATTAGTGTTCAGTGAGTGCACGATTCACGGGCATACACACTAGTGAAAGCTTAGTGGTTCCAGGTTAAGGGTCTGCTGGGCATTTGCTGGTCTAGGAGCCACCCTGCTATCCACCACTGCATGCCCCAAGCTGACTCGGCCAAGCTCCACCTGATTTCTCTAGCTCTGCTAACTCCCAAGCTGAGGTTCCATATTTAGTCCTGCTTTCTGCCCGGAACCCTCTCTCACCTAACTGGCATGCTCTTGCTGTCCTTCAGGACACAACTCAAGCGCCACCTCCTCCACAGAGGACACACACCCTTCCCAGGTTTTTGTGGGTATGTGTTTTCTGATCACACCCTGTGTCCCACCAGGACTCGGAGCCCCTACAGAGGCAGTCTGACAGAGTGGCAACTCTTTCTATTTCCACCTTCCTCCCCTACAACCATGAGAGACATGGTATGGGGCAGTGAATATCCCTAGGGAGAATAATCTTCAACCTTCCATCTCTGGACACACAAATTCATTTTTCCTAAAAAGCAGCTGTCAGCTAAATATGTGGAGCTCAGAGAGTCAAAAAAAAAAAAAAAAAAAAAAAGTAGAACCTTTCAGATTCTGAAATTTAATCCTTCCGAAGAACAAATGGACATACACACATGTACCAAGGACCAAGGCTGGAAAATGTATGCACACAGCCAAGAGAGGTCCTGCTATCTGGGGTTTTGCCTGCTGGCTCTGCACCCTCCCCGAGCGGTGGGAGGCAGCTGGGTCTCTCCTGTGGAAGCCCTGACAGGCCCGGCTTTATCACTGGGCTTGCCGCAGGCACGTGGGGCCTAGCCCCTAAGCACAGCTGGCCACAGGGCCCAGTTACAAATCACTTACACGCTGGGTGGCACACTGGGAGCTTTTGTGACAGCCTTAGCAGGCTCTGGAGATCATGGTTGCACAAAGTTTACAGCAGCATTTCCCAAAGTGTGGTCCACAGAACTCTACACGCACCTAATATTCCACCTAAAAAGGGTTCCGTCCTTGAATAAACTTACAAAACCTTAGATGCCACAGAACCCCTTGAATGGGACCCAGGAACACAATGAAGGCTTGGGAAGGAAGGCCGGTTCAAGTACAGCTTAACTGTACTTGATGACCATCAAACACATTTACTCAATGAAGAAATTCTTCTGTGTAACAGGCTTTAAAATTCTGAGGATCACGCTTTAGGGATCAATTCATCCTTGCTGTCTTCTGCTCCCACCCACAGAAAGCACCAGGGCCACAGTACCAATAGATACTAACCTAAGACTTGAAAGAAAACCCAATTCTGAACAGAAACTGCTATTAGCACTTCAAAGTGATCAGGAGCTTTACCTCGACTTAGGCTATTGGTTGAGGGGTGTTAGGTATTTCAGGTACAGGCAGAGCAGTAGCAAAATTCACTGCAAGGTGCATTTAGACCCCAAGCACAGTCCCTGAATCCACACCACCTCCTTACCCAGTTTTATGTACGGCAACTCCTAGCAGGGAAAATAAAATGGATCCACGGATCGTCTGCTGGTACAACTGGAACAGAGAAATTGAAACAAAAGAGTCTACAGGGTAAAGGGGCAGAGTGGACTCTCAGAAGAGCTGTGATAAGGAGCCAATCTCTACTGGGCAGAGAGGCGGAGGAGGAGAAGAGCCAGCACAGCAGAGAAGAACAAACAGGGGAGAGAGAGACTAACTCTTCTGGAGCCCAAGAGATCCCAACCATTCAGATCTCTGAACCAGCAACCTTTAAATGGGCTCTCTTAGCAACCAGAGAGATCTCCCTTGGAAGCAGAGAGGAAAAACAGTAGTTTTTTCAACACCTGTTGGCAGCACCAGCTTTACTCACGAAGACCCCATCTAAGAGAGCTGCCACCCAAGGGCTGGCAGAGCACACCTGTTTCCACTCAACCCACATCCAGGGCGCCAGAAGCCCCAGCTTCCACTTACTTTCTGGATGGTAAGAGATCGTCACAGGGTGGGCATCATGGACGTGGCTGGAGTCAAAAAGATGAAAGGAATCTGAGTTCTCCTCTCTTTTCTTTCAGGTGGAGTTGGCGAGTGATTGTTTTGACTCCACCTGTTGGAAAAGAAAAGAGAGAGGTCAACAGGTGGCCAAAAAGAAAAAAAGAAAAAAAAAAAAACAGATTGGGATGCAAAACATGTCTAATTGGGTTTTTTTTTGTTTTGGTTTGGTTTAGTTTTTTGAGACAGGGCCTTGTTGCATAGCCTAGGCTGGCCTGCAGTACAACAGGCTGGCCTTGAACTTGCACCAATCTCCATGCTCCAACGTCCTGAGTGCTGGGATCATAGGTGTGCACTACACCCTGTGGCATCCGATCCCATCAGATCTCAGAAGCTAAGCAGGGCTGGGCCTGGTTAGTACTTGGATGGGAGACCGCCTGGGAACACCAGGTGCTGTAGGCTTGGGAGAAGGACCCGGCAACCCACTCCCAAAAATCAATCTGCCATTGAAAATCCTATGAACAGCAGACAAGCATTGACTAGTGTGTCACCTGTCATACTAGGGTCGCTATGAGTCGGACACCAACTCCACTGCACCTAACAACCACCACACACCCAGCTGTAATTGGGTTTTAAAGCCAAACAAACTCATCCCTAAGGGAAGCTTACTCACTGATGTACTGGGGCACGTATGAGGAAGTGCCTCAGGGAAAACACAACACACAGGTATAAACAAACACGTGTTCAGTTCAGCCATGTTCTGTGCAAGGCACCAGGGAGGTCCCTGCAGGGCCCCTGGTAGAGACACTGTCAGAGGGGGGAGGAGGGAAGAGGGAGCAAAACCACAACAAGGCCTGGGCAACTGCCAACTAGAGATGGGAGAGGTGGGGTGAGGAAGAAAAGTGGAACTGATTGAAAGCCTGTGTGTCCCAGCTGCTCTAAGGTATCTTACTTTGTTCTCACTTCTATGGGGCAAACAGAGGCTTGAAATATTTGGAAGATTTACAGGCGGGGAGTTGAGTGGCCAAGCTAAGCAGTGAGATACCAGCTCTGACTCCAAATCTCCCTCGTGTTTTTCAGCTACCTGAGGCTGCGTCCTCCATTTTAGGGAACGGAAAGGGACAATGAGAGCCCCCAGAAATGGGAGGAGGAAGAGAGATGACTAAGAATTTAAAGAAATACGGCAAAGAAATATTACGAGAGATCGGGGCTGGCAGCTTCGCCTTTCTGTCTCCAAACAGCTATTTTTGCAGCATTTTCTGTGTGCCTTTGGTGCGCCATGCGTTAGGATTAGGGGTGGCCAAGAGCAATCTCTGCTCTCAAGGGCCTTACAGTGCGGGAATTCACACAAGCGCACAGACCTCTGTACCAGGGCGCAATAGGCGCTCACGGTAGGGGAGGGCAGGGCGCCCCGGGCGTGGACGGGGACACCCATCAGGGGCTGGGAAAATGCGGGCAGAAGAGGGTGGGGGTGGGACGTGGCCGTAAGGCTGGCAGGGCGAGGGCCTGGGGCGCACCTGGGGACCCCACCTCCCAGGCCGAGGGGCCGTGTCCCGCCCCCTCCTCAGGGCCGCGGAGGGCCCAGCCGCGAGGCCGCAGCGCGGGGACACTCATCTGACCGGACCCCGAGCCCCGGACACCCCAGAGTGCCACTGGCCCAAACCGAGCGGCTGAGGACTCGCCGGGCCGGGGCCGGCCGGTCCCACCACCCTGGCGCGCTCGCCCTCTCACCTTCACCTTCCCGGCCTCGCGGCGGCCATCACACCCACGACGTCACCAGCGAGCGCCACCCCGAAGAGAGGCAGGGGCGGGGGTCGCGCGCGTCACCTGCCGCCGCCGGGTTGCTGCTCCGCCCACATGACTCGGTGGACCCCGATCCCAGTCCGCAAAACCCTACCACTCCCTATGCCCCAAGAGTGTCGCGGACCCGCTCCTCAAAAGGCGCCTCGGCGCGCTGAGTGCACTGCACGGGCGTCCCACGCCGATGACGTCAGCCGTGGGGAGCGCTCGCTGCATCATGGGAGTTGTAGTTTTCACCGGCCCCGGCGGGTCGGGGCGGGGCGGGGCGGGGCGGGGCCTCGAGCTGTCAAGGGGCAAAAACGAAGGGCGCGGCTTAGGGTTCCTGTGCCTTCGTTTTTTGCCGGGAACCTGACCTCAAGGCATCTGCCAGCTCTGGGATCCAGGCATTGTGTAATTTTAGAGAAGCGCCCTCAGGATGACCTGGCCATTGGCGTGAAGTGACTCATCCAGGGAGACAGAAGCAGGCTGCCCTTCAATTGCCTTTGAGGAAGTCAGAAGGGCAGCAGCACCGCGTCAGGCTCCTAAGTGCCAGTCACTGACTGGGTACCTAACATCCACCCTTGAAACTCCACAGCAGTTCCAGGAGGCTCGGAGGGTGATTGCCCAAGCTCATGTCAGTCACGGGCCCCTCATTTTGTACCAGGCACTAGGATTCAACAGGCCACTCTCAGCAGGGAGGGCTCTAAGCCTGGGCCCTGCAATGCCAGCCACCGGCCTCACATGGCTCTGGGGCCCTGAAATGCAGCTAGTGCAAAGTGAGAGGTGCCCCAAGACTTCATGTGAAAAAGAATGTAAACAGTCTCACTAAGTTTTATATTGATGACATGTTGAAATGATACTTCGGATGTTGTTACATACTGATGAGTCGGTGTCCAACTCATAGCGACCCTATGTACAGCAGGCAAAACACTACTGTCAGTGCTTCTCTGCTATTCATAGGGTTTTCAATGTCTGATTGTTTTTTGGTAGTGGGCTGCCAGGTCCTTTTCCTAAGCCTGCAGCACCTGGTGTTCCCAGGTGTTCTCCCATCCAAGTACTAACCAGGCGCAACACTGCTTAGCTTCCGAGATCTGATGGGATTGGACGCCACAGTGATACCGCTGCAGGCAATACTTCGGATAGATTGGGCTGAATGAAATAAACTAACTAAACACCTGTTTCCTTTAACTTTTAAAAATGTGTTTGCTAGAAATTTTTAAATTATGTGACTCACATTGTTATTTCCTTTTTGTTTATTTGCTTGTTTTTAGTTTTTTGAGACAGACTCTCACTATGTAGCCCGGGCTGGCCTCCGGCTGATGATCCTTCCTCCTGCTTCCTCACCACCAGAAATTATCCTCACATTGCATTTTCACAGATCTGTACTGCCCTACAATCAGAACAGAATCTTGCCATAAATACCTTCAAGAAGTGAATCAGTACTCCAGTGATAAGCAGCTTATCACTCTCCTGGGAGGTGGGGCAGAGGGAGCTATCCTTTGGAGTAGACTTTGTCCTTCAGAGTCTGGCTCTTGACTGTGGGGCTGTACCCTGGCCCTGCCTCCAGGTGTGGCCAAGCCTAGAATGCAACAAGCACTGGGGCCTCAATCACCAGTTGCCTTGCACTGGCGGTCCCCAACCTTTTTGGCACCAGGGGCTGGTTTCATGGAAGAAAAATTTTCCATGGACCGGGCTGTGACCTAGGGTTTGGAGACCTCTGCCTTTTACTGTCAATGACTCTCTCCTCCTTCATAATCTCTGGCTTCCCTAGGAGATTCTATAAGGACAGGAACCATGAATTGAGAGGTAATCAGGGTTAGATGGAGTCAGAAGGGTGGGGCATTGGTGACTTATTAGAAGAAGAGAGATCTAGGCTAGCACGCACTCCCTGCCTTGCTGTCTGATGCCTTCTACCGTGCTAGGCTGTAGAAAACCCCTCAGTAGATGCTGGCACCATGCTCTTGAACTTCCCAGCTTCCACAATGCTGAGCTCATAAACCTCTTTATATTTGAGACAATCTCACTATGTGTGCAGGCTGGCCTTGAACTTTTTTTTTTTTTTGGGGGGGTGAACTTAGGGGTACTTAGAGGTTGCACTCTGGGCACATACTTGGAAAGTGCTCTACCACTGGGCTGTACCCCCAGCCTATCTTTTATCCCATATCTTGAATTGGGGTCTTGCTAAGTTATGCAAGGGGCCACCATGCCCTGCTATCCTTGAATTCTTGATCCTCCTGCCTCAGCCTCCTGAGTGCTGGGATTGTAGGTGTGCAGCACCACATCCAGTGCTAAAAACCTCTCTTCCTTATAAATTACCCAGTCTGTGGTATTGTGTTATAACAACAGAAAACAGACTGAGACACTTGGGGAAATTGTTGTTGTTGTTAGGTGCCATTGAGTCGGTGTCTGACTCATGGCAACCCTCATAGGGTTTTCAATGGCTGACTGTTTCGGGATTGCCTTGGGAGTGGATTGCCAGGTCCTTCTCCCATTTTTGCAGTACTAGGAATTGAACTTGGGACCTCAGAGACTGCAGCGCAGTGCTCTATCCACTGAGCTAAATCCCAGCCCACTTGGGGAAATAGGGTTTTACAATCTGTCCTGGCCACCCCCACCCCTAGCCTTCTCCAGGTCTTCAGGGTCTCTCCGCCTGCCAGACCCCTCCTTCCCCTCCAAGGCTAGTTTCAGTGGCATCTCCCATTAGGCTTTCTCAGCCTCAGTGCTTGACATCTGGAGCTGCATAATTCTTTTTTTGGCGGTAGTGAGAACTTCCCTGTGCATTGTAAGCTGCTTAGGAACATCCTTGGCCTCCATCTGCTAAATGCCACTAGCATCCCCTCCCCCCAACCCCCAGTTGTTACATCCAAAAGTGCCTTCAGACGTGGCCAAATGTCCACTGAGAGGCAAAATGCTCTTCATTTGAGAGGAAGGGGTTGTACTGACTGGTCCCTTCTGCTCCCACTCTGCTTTGTCCTTACAGCCATCATGACATTTATTCATTTGGTTCTTTCTGTCCCTGCCTCCCCACCACTACCAGTGGCTCGAGAGCAAGGATCAGATTGCTTTAACTGCTGAAACCATACTCAAATCCCTGTCCCTACCACTTATTGGCTGTGTGACCTTAAGCCAATGACTTGGCCTCTCTAAACTTGCTTCCTCATCTGTAAAAGGGAAATAATAGCTGCTCCCTGGAAGGCTGTGCTGAGCACCTGACTTGCACCATACCCAGCCCACAGCCAGGGATGGATAGATGTTAGCGCTTCTTCTCACTAAGTGCCATGGAGTATAGCCAGAACAGCACACCCAGGCACAGCAGGGGGCCCCCCAGAAGCACCTCCCTTTTCCCCCTTGTGCACATGTGCAGGAAGGGTGGTCAGCAAAGGCTCTGGAGAGGAAGGAACACAGATGCAGGTCTTGACAGATGAAGCAGTGTGCCTCAGCCAGCCAGCACCTGGCTCACAGTAAGGAGTTCCAGAATATATGAATGCCATGGAAATCATCTGGCACTGGGGTTGGGCAACAGAAGTCACCAGGCTGCACCCACAGCCCTTCCTACCAACCTGGGGTTCTCACAACCCTCCCCCACAGTGGCCAGACGGATGAGTACCAGCCCACCCCATGCACGGCCCACTCCGTGGTTTGAACAACCTTTAATAGAACTCTTCTGTCTCTGTCTCTCTCTCCAGAGGCATCAGGACAGGGAGACCCAGTGCAGTGTGGACATGTCACCCCCCTCCTCCCAGCAAGGGTCAAGTGGAGGATGGAGCTGCGGCACCGAGGCCTTTCCTGTCCCCTGGCAGGACTTCTGAGTCGCTGTCTCCAGGGAACAGTGGCTTGCTCTCCGGGCGGAAGCTGGATGAAGGGACTTCCGCGGTCCCGGGCTCACGATGGGAACTTGTGTGTGATCCAGGTCTGTGTCACCACAAACTTGAAGCAGGAGCTTGTGGGGGAAGCTCTGCTGGAGGAGTCGGGGGCGTGGCTTCGGCCCCTGGAGTCTCTCACGTGGCTGGGGAGCCCTGTTGTATTCAAGTCTTGCCCCACGGGAGAATCAGAGGAAATGGGGTGAATTTTCAAGGAAGACGCTGGAGAGGATCAAAGCGCCTAGGTGATCGGTGATCAGCGTCTCCTCGGACTGGGGGAGCACCATGACAGCCCAGCCTCAGGGCGGTGCTGTCTCCAGCCTGCACCCGATTCTCTGACTGGCAGCTCCAAGAGCAAGGGGAAGTCGAGAGCCTGAAGTTGGTTCCCCGGGACCCTGACTCCCCAGGCACTGCTGGCAGTGGTTGTTGGCAAAGAACAAAGGTTCAGATGAGCTGCCCTGGCCAGTTAGGGATCGACGAAGGAGACCGCGATGTAGCGGGTGCCCTTGGTGGTGGGGAGCCCCTCGTGGTAGTGCGTTAGCCGGCCAGGGTGCATGAGGGCCCAGCCCTTCCTTGGAGCTCGGATGGAGCAGTTGTAGCGCAGGAACCGACAGCCTCCGCCCTGGGAGAGAGGAGGCATCAGGGTCCCAGCAATGCTGGCCCCGTCCCCCCACCATTCTCCCCTCTGTTCCCTACTCTCTGGTCTCTGTCCAGCCACAGCCAGGAGGTGAAGAAGACTAAGAGGTGGACAGCTCTGGCCTTAGGCTCAGGCAGCCTTCAGCATAGGTCACCTCCAGCCTTTACTAACTCTGTGACCAGCCCAAGCCTTAGTTTCCCCTTCTGTAAAATGCGGTTCAACTGCACACAGAGTTGTGAGAACTGAGTAAGATGGCACACTAGGAGCTTCGGGCTACGCTGGCGGGGTGGCTCAGTGGTGGAGGACCGTCAGCATACGGGAGGCCCTGGGTTCCCTCCCCAGAACCGCAAAAAGCAAAAATAAAATAAAATAACTTAGGGCCGAGTTTCTCAACCCCACCACCATAGACACTGTTGTAGGATCTGCCCTAGACATCCCTGCCTTCGACCCACTAGATGCCAGTGGTACCCTCAGTTTGACAACCCAGAATCTCTGTAGGCATTGCCAACATCCCCTACGGAGCAGAAATGCCTCCTTGTTGAGAACCCCTGGCTCAGGGCCATGCCTGAGGAAAACCTCAAGACCCTCGCCACCAAGGGCCATCATTCCTGAATGCTTATCGGGGCTCCTTGTGAGCAAAGACCAGACGCCCGCATTTGTTTGCCCGACTCTCTGGAGAAGGCTCCATCTTCCCACCTAAGCTGTGAGGAAACAGACTGAGAATCGTGTCCAGGGTCACAGAGCTGTTGAGGTGACAGGCAGGAGCAGGAGCAAGTGCTCTGGCCGCAGACCTCCTGCAGTTTGTGTTTTGCCAACCCTAAAGCCCCCATCCTCCTGCCAAACTGTCCCCAACCCCGCCCCTTGTAGAAAGCCCTCCACACGCCCTTGGCCCTCTTTCTCTCTCTGTCTTTTTTTTTTTTCCTGGTACTGGGGGTTGAACCCAGGGCCTCGCGCTTGCATGCTCTGCAAGTGCTGGACCACTGAGCTGCACCCCCGGCCCATTTTTTTTACTTTTTGAGATAGGGTCTCGCTAAGTTACCCAAACTGCCTCTGGTCTTGAACTTGTGATCCTTCCGCCTCTGCCTCCCGAGCCACTGGGATTACAGGCGTGCATTAGCATGCCCGGCACACTCTTTCTCTTGACTCTGTTCCTGGCATGTCCTGGTTCCTTTGCCACAACCACCCTGTGCACCGCTCACCAGCCGGCCTCGCTCCTCTCTCCACATGTCCCTGGCCCCAGATGGCCCCTGCTCACCTCATAGTCCTCCCCGACCCGATTCAGGGCGATGTTGATGGTGAAGGTGGAGGCATCGTGGTGGGGCATCAGCGAAGGCTGCTCGTCGGGCTTGTAGCGGACAACGAAGGCCAGGTCGAACTGGGCCTGTGCCGGGGCAGGAGACAAGGGACCAGTGTCAGTCAAGAGAGGCCCTTGAGGTTCCTGAGGCGCAGGAGTGTACAGCCGCGACCCCTCCAATACAGGTCTGCCAGGTCTTCCAACGCTTGGAAGCCCAACTGGCACAGAAAAGATCCTCGAGAAAAACAGAGGGAAAGAAGGAGAGAGGAGGAACAGAGATGAGTGGGGGTCGGGGGAGGGGTGGAAAGACAGGGAGGCAGGAATGAATCGGATCCTCATGATGCTTTTGGGTAGGTGTCCAGGCTGTGGACTCTTAGAGAGCAGGGGCCAGGCACACGTGGAGCAGGTGTCTGGAGGACAGCACCCGAGCAAGGAAGTGACTGACCTGCAAGGGACTTAGAAAGCCAAAGGTCCAGGGATCGCAGGCGTGATGGCGCTAGAGAGAATCTGAGGGAAGGAGCGGAAAGGAGGCCAGCCAACCCAGGGGCTGCCTGGTGGGGTGGCGTAGGAGCCACGGAGCCAAGGTTTAAAGACACAGAGGAAGGACTCAAAGGACGTGCCGTCAGAGCTAGCGCCGTGGCCTTCTAGGTATCTTCCGAGGTCCTATGTGATGGTGGGGAGACCCCATTCCTCCCTGGGGAGCAAACATCCAGCGCTCTCCCCAAAGCTGGGATGGCTCCCCTCACCATGCCCCTCCAGACACCGCATCATTACCCTCTGCCTGGCTGCACCCCAGGCACGCCCACCTTGGTGTAGTAGCCGGGGTAGAGCTTCTCCGTCATGGGCGCGATGTACTCCACCAGGAACTTGTGCCACTCTCGCTCGAAGTGGATCTGGTTCATGTGGATGTCGATGGTGGGCACGTTTTCATAGCCACCCTGGATGCGGTTGTCCTGGAAGTAACCACGGAGCATGGGGCAGGCAGAATTCTAAGACAGTCCCCCAGATTCCTAGGCCCTGGGACACAGGCTCTGTGTACCCCAAACCCCTACGGACCTGCGTTCCCCACTTGACCTGCGCACAGGATGGGAGTGCATTCTGTTACATGGGAAAAGAGAAGGGGGTTTGCGGCTATAAGGAAGGTCCCTAATCAGTTGACTGCGAGCTAACCGAAAGGGAGGTTGGTGTGGGCGGGCCAGCCCTATGATTGAGCCTTTCGAAGGAGGGCCTCAGAGAGACCATGCTTCCCGCTGGCTTGGAAGAAGGCAGCTGCCCCAACTTCTCCAGCTGCAGGAAAATGAATTCTGCCAACAACCCCAGGAGCTTGGATGGGAACCCCAGAGCCTCAGATGAGACGCCACCACCAGCAGACCCTCAACAGCAGCTGGCCAGACCCTGAGCAGAGGACCCAGTAAGCTGGGCCTGGACCCAGGACCCATAGAAAGCAGGAGGTAATAAAGGCACGGGGTTTTGAAGAGTTTTCTTTTTTCTTTGTAGTGCTGGGGATGGAACGTAGGGCCTTGCAATGCTAGGCCAGTGCTCTACCACTGAGCTACAGCTCTGGCCCCGAGGGTTGTTTTACTAAGCTTGTGGTCTTTTGTTACAATAGCATAGAAAATGAGTGTAGAAGGCCACAGTTAGTTAAGTCAGGCTCCAGGGTCCTCGAGCAGGCCCGAGCCCTGGAGCACAAGGGTCAACCAGAGTCCAGAATGCATGCTCTCTCCATTACTGGCTTCTTTTTTTTTTTTTTTTTTTTTACTACTTTTTACTAGGGGTTGAACCCAGGGCCTCCCACCTGCATGCTTTGCAAGTGCTGGACCACTGAGCTGCACCCCCAGTCCACTTTTTTTTTTACGTTTTGAGACAGGGCCTCCGTAAGTTATGCAGACTGCCCCTGGTCTCAAACTTGTGATCCTCCTGCCTCTGCCTCCCAAGCCGCTGGGATTACAGGTGTGCTCCACCGTGCCTGGCTCTCCATTACTGGCTTCTAGAGATCTCCGAGCCACCAAAGCACATGGATTAGGCAGGTGACCAGAAGCACGGGGTAGTCCAGCCGCCCAGTCAAAGATCAGCCAATCCCTGCAGCACACAGGCCTAGGGGCCTGCGTGCCTTTAACAGTGGTGCCTCGGCTGCCCAGGATGAATGCAGGTATGGGATTCCTGGCTCGGACCCTGCACAGCCTCCTGTCTGCTAGTGGCCTGTGTCACATATCTGAACTTTGCCCTCGTATCACTTCCTGATGCCTCTCAGCCCACACACGCTCATTGCTCCCCAATTCCGCACACTAGTCTGGGGCAGGAAGCTACACCAGGAACTGAAAACCCAACAACTTAATGCTCAGGCAGCTCAAAGTCACACTGCAGCAATGGTTGCTTGGGGACCAACTCTCCATCTCCAGTGTTTTTTTTTTTTTTTTTTTGGCCTCGCCCTTGCATGCTCTGCAAGTGCTAGACCACTGCACTGCACATTCAGCCCATTTTTTTACTTTTTTGAGACAGGGTCTCACTAAATTACACAGATTGCCTCTGGTCCCGAACTTGCGATCCTCCTGCCTCCGCCTCCCGAGCCGCTGGGATTACAGGCTTGCGCCACCGCGCCTGGCTCATTTCCAGTTTCTCAATCACTCGATGCCTGACTGCCCGCAGGCACCCCTGCCAGCACCCCCACAAAACCCAGAGAGACCAGCTAAGTAGACAGGAGAAGAGCCCAAGGGGCAGCACAATGGAAGGGCAGCCTCCCTGCCCCACCCAGGCCCAGCGCCTGGGCCCTACCTTGTTATCACCCAGGGACCACTGGCCAAAGTGCTCCATCTCCTCCACCAGCTGGTCACAGGCCGCCTCCGTGAAGATGGGGAACCAGTAGACATCCGGGCAAGGCTGGGAAGGGGGAGGAATCAGTCCTGGAGATCCAGGGTGGCAGTGCTGCACCCTCTGGGCACTGTGGGACCCACTGCAGGGCCCTTCGCATGGTCTATGCCCACCCCAAACCCAGGAGCCCTCCAGAGCCCTCTGGGTAGCCCCAGAGAGCAGGGCTCAGTGGATGCTGGACAGACTGGATGAGCTGCAAAAGGGAGGAGACGGCGCTCAGAAACTGAGGTTCTTAGCCAAGGTCACAGAGATACAGATGCCAGGATCAGAAAGGGAACACTGTGTGCCCAGGCAGCAGAGACCACAGGCTCCAGGGAGGCAGGCATGAGTGAGAGGACAGCGCCACCCACTCCTCACTACTGGCCCAGAGGTCACGTCGGGGACGAGGTGTAAGGCCCTCAAGTCCCCTGCAGGTTCACCTGGAAAGTGCCAACATGGGTGGGGCCGTCCCGCCACCCATTCCTGCTGCCCCAAGTGCTGCTAGAGCAGAGAGAAGGGCACCCTCCTCTCCTCCCTCCCCAGATCAGCCAGTTTCACCCCTCTGCCGCCCCTATGGCAGCAGATGTTGTGTGTGGAGGGGGCAAACCCAGGAGCTCGACTCGGAGGAGGCACCGGCGGCCCTTACCGTCTCCACCAGCTTCCCTGCCAGGGCCTTGGTGTAATTCTCGTGGATGTACTGCTCCTTCCAGTCCTAGGGGGAGTGGGGAGCAGGCTGGGGTCCTCAGTCTGGCACAAGCCAGCGGGACTCACAATGCGCTCTACGCTACAGGATACTCCAAGGGGCTCCCTCCCACAGGCCTCCCAGGTGTGTTGTTGTTGTTGTTGTTGTTAGGTGCCGTCGAGTCGGCATCCGACTCATAGCGACCCTCATAGGGTTTTCAATGGCAGACTGTTTTAGGATTGACTTGGGAGTGGATTGCCAGGTCCTTCTCCCATTTTTGCAGTGCTGGGAATTGAACTTGGGACCTCAGAGACTGCAGTGCAGCGCTCTACCAACTGAGCTAAATCCCAGCCCCCCCAGGTGTGAGTGGGTGGGAATATGCCCAATGCAGGTGGGTTTCTGCCCATGCCCATCGGGGGCACATGTGCACTGTTGGGGTGCCCATGTGTGCCCACAGGAGGTGTTTACACGTGTCTGTGCACGTACCTGTGGGTACACATCTATATGCAGGTACGTGCAATATCCTCATTACCTATATACCCCAACTGTCTGCTCCTCTGATCATAGTACCCTCTGGGGCAAGACAGGCTGGCATAGTACACCCACTTGAGGGTCACAATAACCGAAGCCCCAAAAGTTAAAAGACTCAAGTCACAGCTGATGGTAGAGCCTGGTCATACCCAGGTCTGTGATGCTTGGTCCCTCCTCCACTAGATGGCGCTGTCTCTAACGTGTCCTCCTTACCCAAATGTAGGAGGCAGATGGCCCAGAGGCCAGGGAGGTGCCTCCACCCACAGGATGGGATCAGGGGGTCCCTTCAGGTCCCAGCCCCAGCTGCCCACGCTGGGTCTCACCTCGGGATTGCTGAAGACCTCCCAGAGGTCATTGTGGAGGTGGGTGGTCTGGTAGTTGTCCAGGGACAGCAGGTGGCCGAAGCTGTGCCGGTTGGTCAGGAACATGAAGACCTCCTACGGAGAGCAGCCTGAGGGATGAGGAGGCCCTCCCCGCCCTGCACAGCCTGGAGGGCGGCGGGGCAGCCTCCTCCACCTGCCATGTCACTGGATTAGAGACCCATGGGTGCAGGTCACCCCATGTCTCCAGTGCCTGACCCAGGTCCAACGACAGGGATGCAAGCAAGGAAGGCTCCCTGGAGGACTAAATAGGGAGCAAAAGAACTAATACGTAAAAGAAAAGGACTATCCTCTCTTGTTTTTGTTTTGTTATTTCTTTTCCTTTTAATTGAAGTGCTGGGGGTGGAACCCAAGGCCTCGTGCACGCTAAAGCAAGCTCTCTCCCAAGGATTGTGCTCTGTTACTGACATTCTGGTCACAGGGGAATAAATTCATCGGGCGGTCAATAAAAACACAAATCATTTAGTGAGGCCCTGGGGGGGGGGAACAACAAAAAAGTATGGAGTGGGAGCCGGATGTGGTGGCACTCAGGAGGCTGAGGCAGAAAGATCTCAAGTTCAAGGCCAGCCTGGTCTGTGTGACATGATGCTGTTTCAGAAAACCAAAGCCAAGAACTGGGGGAGTGATACAGAGATGGGGTGTGGGTGGGGCTCCTGGACCCACTGCTTGGTCTACATTTAGGCAGAAAGTTTTCTTTAGGCTATGTCAAAAATATACATAAAATAAATGGTTTGGCCAGGTGCAGTGTCGCACACCTGTAATCCCAGCAGCTCGGGAGGCAGAGGCAGGAGGATCGCAAGTTCAAAACCAGACACAGTCTGCATAACTTAGCGAGACCCTGTCTCAAAAAGTAAAAAAATGGGCTGGGGACGCAGCTTAGTGGTCCAGCACTTGCAAAGCATGCAGGTGTGAGGGCCTGGGTTCAACCCCCAGGACTAGAGAAAAAAAAAAGGCTGAAAACCAGATCCCAATTGAGTGCAGTGGTGCGGACCTGTAACCCCAATGACTTGGGAGGTAGAGGCAGGAGGATCTCAAGTTTAAGGCCTAAGGCAGCCTGTGTAACCTAGTGAGACCTTGACTCAAAAATAGAAAATGGGCTGGAGATGCAGCCCAGTGGTAGGGCACTTTGCAAAGTATGAGCGAAGCCCCAGGGTTCAACCCCCAAGTACTGAAGAAAAAACGAAAAGAAAAGAAAAGAAAAAGAAAAAGAAAGAAAAATAAAAGAAAAAGAAAACTGAGTCCCCCTACGGACCCTTGAGGACCAGCGTCATGCCTAGTACCCAGTGCACCTCCTCCAGGCTCTGGCGGCCTCTGAGAAGCTCCCAGGCCTCCAGTGACAAGGTAGCCCACTGTGCAAGTTAGAGCTGAGGCCCACCCATCCTGTACCCAGGGGCCCCAGTAACCACCAGCCCCGCTCACCTGCTCCCGGATGTTGGCGCAGAAGGCCATGTCGGCATCCAGCTTGCTGTGGTGGAACAGGTCCGTATTCTGCAGCTCAGCCCGCAGGGCACTGCCTTTGATCAGGTAGATGTTTGAGATGTAGGGCACATTCCAGACACCACTGCAGGAGGGAAAGAAGACAGAGGGGCTCACGGACTGGCAGGAAGGAAAAGGAGGTCGAGGCTGGGAGGCTGATCTAGTTTTCCCATCCTGGGCACCTGAGCCCAGGAGAACTGTCAGGAAGTCCTTCTGTGTATCTGACTGCGGTCTTCTTTGTTTGAGGTTCGGCAGAAACACGAGGGGAACAAGGTCAGGGATATTGGGGAGGGAGGCAGCCGAGGCCAGGAGGAAGAGCCACGGGTGCCCGAACACCGCAGGGACTCACACGCGCCGGCCCTGCACGATGTCCACGTAGTCCTCGGAGCGGGCATAGTAGCCGTCGGCGCTCAGGGCCCCCCAGAAGTTGGACCACAGCCTCCCGTGGCGGCTCATGAGCGGGGCGATGACGTTCCTGAGGAAGGAGCACCTTGGTGAGGTGGGAAGCAGACCCGCCAGGGATGGAGGAAGAGAGGGCCGGGGGCTGCGTGCACCTGCTCTGGGCGAGGCCGGCCTCACCGGCAGGGGGCCGGCCTCACCAGGTGCCTTTTCCCGCCCGCCTCCCTTCCACACTGGGGACAGACCCAGAAGGGCCCCCTCTGTCAGCACCCGGAGCTGCCAGCCTGGGACCCCAGAGTCCAGGGAATGGACAGGCTGAGAAGGAGGCAGAGAAAGGTGAGGGGCTCCAGCCCTGCCCTTGCTTCCCACAGAGGAGTGGATTGACGGCCCGAGGGCCCGAGGACCCGCCCCCAGCCTCACTTGTTCTGTTCAATCAGCAGCCGCAGGCTGTTGGGCTCCGTCAGGGCCACATCGGCGTCCACGCTGAAGTAGTAGGTACAGCCACGGTCCTGGCGGCACAGGTCTCTGAGAGAAGGAGTGGGACACGGGGTCAGCAGGGCTGGGCCTGGGCACCTGTCTCATCTGTCACCACGTGGTCTTGAGCACGTCCCAGCGGAGGAGCCCGGGGAGGTCACGCCAGGCCTGGTGCAGGCTGGAACCTCAAAAGTCCCTCCCAACTCTAAGACCCACACCTCGGGTCCCTCGCTCTCAAGACGAGCACTCAGAACTCGGCAAATGGCATCAAGAGCCTGCAGAGCCCTGGCGCTGGAGAGAGCGCGGCCCACCAGACAGCTCCCTACACTGCTCGGGGTGGAGATGGGGGGCTGGTGCTGCCTCTCTGGAAAGCAATTTGGTAACTTGCACCAAAAGCTTTAAAAATGGGGGCTGCTGTGAAGCTCAGTGGTAGAGTGCTTGCCCAGCATGTGCAGGACTCCAGGATTCATCCCCAGCACCCCACAAAATAAGTAAGTAACCAAACAAATAAAAACAAACAAATAAAAAACATCCTTTCAGTTCATCTGGTGCAAGGCTCAACAACTACAGTCCCCGGTCCAAATCTTCCCACTGCCTGGCTTTGTATGGTTTATGTAGTAAGGATGGTTTTCCTTTCTTAAACGATTGGTGGGGAAATCAAAAGAACCAGGAAAATTATGCCTTCCTTGGAGGAAATCAAATTTCAGTGTCTGTAAATAAACTTTTGCTGGAACCTGGCCACGCACATTCATTACACATTATCTGTGGCCGCCTCTGTGCCACAAGCCGGAGCTCGAGGTTTCGACAGCCCGCAAAACCAATCAGCAGATGGATTTACTATCTGTTCTTCACGGGAACTTTGCCCACCTCGGATCTGGACTGTTGAATTCTACTACAGTCAACACAAACGGCTTGCACTTTTGTTTTCTGCTTTTTTTTTTTTTTTTCCCTCTTTTTAGTAATAAATAAGATCAGAGGGCCGGGCGCAGTGGCGCACACCTGTAATCACAGTGGTTTGGGAGGCGGAGGCAGAAAGATTGCAAGTTCGAGACCAGAGGCAGTCTGTGTAACTTAGCGAGACCCTGTCTCAAAAAGTTAAAAAGAAAAGAAAAAAATGGGCTGGGGTGCAGCTCAGTGGTCCAGCACTTGCAAAGCATGCAAGTGCGAGGCCCTGGGTTCAACCCCCAGTACTGCAAAAAAAAAAAAAAAAAAAAAAAAAAAAAAAAGATTAGAGGCAATTTCTCTGCCAGTGTCTGCTTCAAGTCCCCCAGCCCTTCCTCCTCTTTCCCTAATTTGCTTCCAACACCCAAATGACGCTGCTCCACTCCTCTTGGGAGTGCCAACACTGGTTGGACAGATATTATTTCCCCATTTGCCACGGGGGCTGGGATTTAGCTCAGTTGGTAGAGCACTGCACTGCAGTCTCTGAGGTCCGGAGTTCAATTCCCAGCACTGCAAAAATGGGAGAAGGACCTGGCAATCCACTCCCAAGGCAATCCCAAAACAGTCAGCCATTGAAAACCCTATGAGGGTCACTATGAGTCGGATACTGACTCGATGGCACCTAACAACAACAACAACAACAACATTTGCCACGTGAGCGTGGAGGCCCTGACAGGGGCTGGAACTTGCTGGAGACCACAGAGCCTCGTGAACTTGTCACCCAGCCTGCTGGTGCTGCTGCCTCGGCCCAGCTGCCCACCACCCACAGTGAGAATCCAGGTCCCAAACTCACGCGCCCATGTTCCTGGCATCCGCGTTGGCCACACGCATCTCAGGGCCCACCAGCTTCACAGACTGGTACTCGCTGCCGTGCTCCGCCAGGAAGTGCTCCACCTCAGCCTTGTGGTGCTGCTCCTGAGTCGCGGGAAGGGGGAGGATACAGCTGCCGCCCGGGGACCGCGGTACCCGTCACTGCCACCGGCTCCTTCCCCTCTGTACATTCCTGGCCCCCTGGGCTCGTGTCTCCAGGCCTCTGGCCTCCTCGGAACATCTTCCCTGAGGGCTTCAGAGCCTCTGTCTTCAGGGCAGCACCCCACCTGGCCTCACCAACCCTGGCACCCTGAGACCTGCTGATCACACAGGTCCACAGTGTGGCTCAGGAAATCCTGTTACCAAATGCACCAGGGGATCCTAGACTGAGATTTGACGAACAGCCCCTACGTGCAGCCCCTGGCATGGGGCCATGGAAAGAACGTGGACTATTTTTTTTTAATGGGACTGTGGGGTTGAACCCAAGGGCATTGCAAATACTTTGCAAGCGTGCTACCACTGGGCTGCACCCCTCAGCCAATTTTTTATTTTTTATCAGGAGACAGGGTCTCACTAAATTACGCAGGCTGCCTCTGGCCTCAAATCTGTGGCCCTCCTGCCTCTGTCTCCTGAGTTGCTGGGATTACAGGCATGCACCACGGTGCATGGCTTAAGAGCAGGGTGTTTAGAAACAAACCCAAGGTTCAGACCAACGTTGGCTCTGCTATGCCGAGCTCGTGACCCTGGAAAGTCCCTTCACGGTCTCTCTGCTTTCAGTGTCCTCCCTCGTAAAGTGGGGGGACAACCAGGCCTCCCTCTCTGGGCGCTGTAAGCAGGCAAGTCAGATGCAGCACACAGCAGGTCCTCGGGACCATCGGTGACAGCGCTCTTTTTCTACACAAAGTTACAGTTTATAGGTGAGCTGCTGCTGTCTCCAGGGAGGCTGTGAGACACCCACAGGGCACGGCCCACTGCCCTTCTGTTTCCAGGTGCCACACTGTACCACTGAAATGAATGCTGGTGACCAGGCAGGGAGCTGAGCCTAGTGGGGAACCTTGGGTCCCACGGTGCACCCTGTCCAGGCTGAGAGGTCTGGGGGGGGCGGGGAGGGGCACAGACAGGGCGACTGTGAAGACTCAGGACACGTAGGGGCAGAAACAAAAATGACAACAGCTAACTGGGTGCAGTGGCACACGCCTATAATCCTAGCGGCTGGGGAGGCACAGGCAGGAGGATCACAAGTTTGAGACCAGACACAGTCTGTGGATTTGGATTTTAGTAAGACCCTGTCTCAAAAAAAAGTTAAAAAAAAGGGGGGGGGCTGGGGGTGCAGCACTTGCAAAGCATGCAAGCACAAGGCCCTGGGTTCTACCCCCAGTACCACCAAAAAAAAAAAAAATGAGAACAGCTAAGAGCACCTACTATGTGCAACCTATGCACCAAGCACTCTTCTGTGCACTTCATAGGTCAACTTGCTTAACTCTTGCAGAAATTCTACATGGTTGGCATGATTACTGTCCTTATCTTACAGGTGAGAAAATGGAAGCTCAGAGAGGTTGAGGTACATGCCCAAGGTCACACAGCCAATAAAGAGCAGTATTGTTGAGACTGGAGTCCAGGCAGTCTGTCTCCAGAGGCAACACCTAGTGACCTGGGGACACAGCCCACCACCCACTTCCGTTTGGCTCAGATAAACCTGATTCAGCCTGATCCTCATAAGGCTGGGCCCTTGAGCCACACCTCACAAAGACCCGCAGAGCCCCTGCTACTCACATGGTTGTGAATGAAAAGCCGCATCTGTTTCCGCGGGTAGCGGAGGCGAAGGAGGCGTTGGAAGAACAGGGATAGGAAGGGTGTGGGCTGCTCCACGAACACGCCGACCAGGACCCTGGGTAGAGCATCGTCCTGTGGGGCGGAGGGGTAGCACACGTGTCCAGGAGGGCTCAGCCACTGTGCCACTGCCGAGGCCCTAGGGTTCCCAAGGGAGCCGGAGCCAGCAGCGGAGGCCTATGGCCCTGGGGAACAGGTGTCTGAGCCAAGGGGCGCCGAGCAGGTAGGGTGGGCAGGACACCACAGGAGGCTGCGCGGGGACACTCAGCGGTAACCAGACTCAGCATGAAGGCCCGGGGATGGGATGCCGCGGGCATGGTGTTCACGGAGGGCTTGCGGGGTGGGGAGGGGCTGCAGGAGCTAGAAGGCCCAGGCAGAAGAAAGCAGCCCTCAGGCCTCCAGAGGGCAGCCAGAGTCTGTGTGGTCTAAGGGGGCATCCAGGGGTGAAGGCACTTGGGTGGTGAGGGGGACAGAATGCAGGACAGGTAAGTGAGCCCTCCTTCCCCCCACTGGAGTTGACAGTGTATTCCAGAATCGCCCATCCCCCTCCCAGATCTCAGATATCGACCCTGAATGTGCCCCTCAAGCCTGGGCCTGGCCAGCAGCCTCACCCCGATGCCCTTGAGTGTGCGCAGGCCCTCGTCACACACGGTGCAGCCGGTCTCAAAGGTCCAGAAGCGCGGGATGTAGTTGCCCAGGTAGTTCAGCTGCAGCTGTGGGGGACACAGCTGTGAGGACGGGAAGAAGGAGCCAGGCTGGCCCCCCACCCCCGGCAGCCACGGAGCCACAGCCATGGGACTCTGAGGCAGGTGGCCAAGGACACAGAGTAATATACTCTGAGCCACGGGCCCATTCCCCAGGACCACTTAGGTCTGCCCTGTCCCCAGCCACGTTCTTCCCCACCCCTTCCACAGCACCCAGGGTGGGGATCGGGTGTCTGTTGGGGACACTGCGCCTCGCCCCCTTGGTGCAAACATTCAGGGAAGGTTCGCTGACTGAGTCGATGACTCTGGCTTGGGATGACAACATGTGAATGCTCTGGCAGCCCCGCCTGGCCTGGATGGGGACAGCGGCCTCTGTGTTCTGGGGTCCAGCAAGGATGGTCAGGGCACCACCAACCACCACATCGAGGCTAGGTGGACAGAAGACATCGCACCAAGCTCAGGCGTGAGGGCAGACGTCTGTGCGCACAGTGAGGCCCAGCCAGGTGGCCCTGGCTTCCCCCCACAGGCCCTACGGGCGAGGGCCCTCCCTACCTTGGTGGGCCCGTTGCCGTGGATCAGGACCGGGAGGGTGTCATAGGCCAGGTTCCTCGCTCGCACGTGGCCCATTTCAAACTTGAGCACGACCTCATCTGGGGGTCAGAAGGCACAGCCCCATCCAGCATCAGGCCAGGGAGCCAAGGATGGGGGCCAAGAGGCTGTGAGCCGGCCACGGCCTCAGGCCAGTCCCTTTGCCTCTCTGAGCCTCGGTTTCCCCATCCATAAAGTGGGGGTAATCCCTTCTTCAGGGGGCCCAGCAAGCACTGGACACAACCAACATGCAGTGAGCACGGAATCCACCATGATCCCTGGCGTTAGTGTGACGACTCGTTAGAGCCTGAAGAGAGGACAGGAACAATGACTAGAACCTTCCAGCTCCAGACACACAGAGCTGCACCCCGAGCAGGACCATCACTGCCACAGTGCGTGTGTAACCCCAGCAACTTGGGAGGCAGAGGCAGGAGGGTCACGAGTTCAAGGCCAGAGGCAGTGTGCATAACTTAGTGAGATGAGGTCTCAAGAAAAAAACTACAAAAGGGGCTGGGGGTGCACCTCAGTGGCGGAGGACTTGCCTGGATGTGCGAAGCCCTGGTTCAGTCTCCAGAACCACCCCCCCCAAAAAAATATATATATATGCCTGTCACACCAGGAGGCATGGGTAGGAGAGCCCACCTGGCAGGGTCCCCAGACCCGGGCTCCGCCCCTGCCAGGCCGCATGTAAGAAAACAGACAGGAAGCTACTGACATTATGAGATGCACAGGAACCGGAAAAGATGCCCGGCACCACACTCTAGAGGTCACATGAGGAGAACCCCTTTGTCCAAGGTCTCACACTGCCCAGGAGTTGACCTAAACCCCACTTCTCCACCCAGACCCCTGAGCCCCAGAAACCACAGGTCAAAGGGCACAAGGGCTTTGCACTTTTCTGAGAGACCCAGAGCTCCGTCAGATCCTCCAATGGACCCCATCAAACCATCAGGAGCTGGTTCACTTCCCATTTGTAAAGATGAGGGGGCGGCGACACACTCGAAGTCACCCAGCAAGACCTGTGGCAAAGCCACATCACCACCAGCCATGACATGAGGCCGGGCCCACTCCTCTGCCCAAGTTGTCCATCAACTCCCAGCCAGCTTGGTTCCCCGCCTGCCAGCCCAGGAATCCTTGCCAGGGAGGTGGGAGTCTGGGGAACAAGGCAGGGTGCGGGGCAGGGGCTCCAGTGCCATCCCCAGGGGGCACCACCATCTCCTAACAGCAACCCCTTCACCCACCTCCCAAGAAAGGCACAGCTCTGCCCCAGGACATCCGGGTGGTCCCTACCAACCAGGGAGGAGCCTGCCCTGGAATGTTCATCCCTACCTCCCTCCCTTCTCTGCACCCACCTTCCTCCAGCCGCCCTCCCTCCCCCCGAGGCTGCCTACCCAAGGCTCCATCCAGGTTCTGGAAGATTCGGCAGCGGTGGTCCAGGCTGATGTTGATCTGCTCCTGCAGGAAGGAGAGCACTGGGCTGCTGCGGGAATAGGACCGGGAGGGGCCGGGGCCCAGCACACCATGTGGGCAGCTGGAGCCGAGGCCCTGGGACCCAAGGGTCTAGTGGCTCTATTCTCACAGAACCAGGAAATCTCCAAACTGGAACGAAGCTCAGGAGGCAGCTGGCTGCCACCAATCATTGCAACCACAATGAGAACACACGCTTCGCTACAGGCCAACCGCTAGTCCAAGGAGCCTTCATATAAATTAATTTAAATCTCACAACTTCCCCATGAGAAGCGCTAGCGCCATTTCTTTTTTTTTTCTTTGAACAGGGTTTTGCTACGTAGCCAGGCTGGCCTCAACTCGCCATCCTCCCGCCTTCATCTCCCCAGTGACAGAAGGACGAGTGTGTGCCACGGCGTCCAGCTTTGCTGCTTTTTTTTTTTTTGGCGGTACTGGGGGTTGAACCTAGGGCCTCGCGCCTGCATGCTTTGCAAGTGCTGGACCACTGAGCTGCGCCCCCTGGCCATTTTTTTTTCATTTTTGAGATAAGGTCTCGCTAAAGTATGCAGACTGCCTCTGGTCTCGAACTTGCGATCCTCCTTGCCTCCGTCTTCCGAGCTGCTGGGATTATAGGCGTGGGTTCCTGCGCCCGGCTCCCAGCTTTGCTTCTATAGCCGAGAACCCAATTGTGCTGACATTTCGAGCTTGTCTTCCACCCTCCAGAACTGTGAGCCATGAACTTGGTATTGTTGTACGCCCTCTCAGTCCATGACAGTTTGTTATGGCAGCCCAAATGGACTAAGACACCAAACCAGGGGCTCAGGCTCCTGGACACTGCCCCCAGCGCAGCCTGGCCAGCTGGACCCAGAGTCAGGACTCCCCAGGCCCCTCTCCTCGGCCTGCCCACATCGCTTACCCTCTTCTCTGGGTCCAAGAAGATCTTGGTGTAAAAGAGCTGGTCGCTGTCACTGTCCTGGCCCTCCCACTCGGCCACCAGTTTGCTGAGGCTGGGGGCGTAACCGATGAAGCCTGGAGCGTGGTAATAGTGACACCGAGAGAGACCCTTAGCTCCGGCCTCTAAGCTGGGGCCTCCTCCTCTTACCTTCCCTCCACCTCCCACTCCTTTACTCTGCCTCCTCTCAGAAGCCCTGCAGGATTAAGGGGAGGTGGGCTGCAGGCTGGAAATAGGCCTGTCAGTTAATGCTGCTGCTGACTGCCCACTGCTCCAAGAGAGAAAGTTTAGCATAGGAAGACCCACTAATGTGCCCCCACTCAGTGCTGGGCATCACCCAGGTGGTAATGAACGGACTGGATCCAGAGCGGAGTTGGTGGTGTCCAGGCTTGGAGCCCCTTCATACAGTTATCTGGGAAACCTGGCCCAGAGGGCAGAGGCCAGACTAAGGTCACGTGGCACTTTGTGGGCTGAGCCTTGGCAAGTGGGGAAAGCCCACCTGGGCTCCTTGGCTAGAGTGAGAACAGGACAGCTGGCCCCTGGGCCAGGGCCAGGGCCAGGCCAGGCCGTGTGGTTTGTGCTAACTCCCTGGGCTAGCGGGACACACAGTGGCCGGGGAGGATCCCCCTTCGGAGGCCGGGCAGAGGCCTGAGGATTTGACTCTGGGTGCAGCAGAAAGTCACAGAGTAGTGAGTGCAGCCTTCCATCCTTGAAGCCCCCTCAGGGTGCCGGGAGGAGGACAGGCTGGAAGGGCTGAGGGCAGAAGGTAGCAGAGCAATTAGAAGGCCATTAGCGAGAACCAGGAGGCGGGAGAGGACAGGCTGAGGCGGAATCCAGAGATCTTCGGAGTTGGAATGCTGTGATTCCCAACGCACAGGAGGTACAGGAGGGCCGGGGAGGAGGCAGGGGTGACCCCAGGTTTTGCCCCCGTGGCTCTGTGGCTGTTGAATGAGGGGAGAGAGTCTCCATGGCAGGGGGCAGGTTAAGGCTGAAAACCTCAGGAGCCCCCTTGTTGTTGTTGTTAGGTGCCGTCGAGTCGGCATCCGACTCATAGCGACCCTCACAGGGTTTTCAATGGCTGACTGTTTCGGGATTGCCTTGGCAGTGGATTGCCAGGTCCTTCTCCCATTTTTGAGGTGCTGGGAATTGAACTTGGACCTCAGAGACTGCAGCGTAGCGCTCTACCAACTGAGCTAAATCCCAGCCCTCAGAATCCCCCTAGGAGGCTCTGATCTGAAACCCGTGAGATGCAGCGGGTGTCACCCGAGGGGCGCCCTCCCAAAGGCATCGGGCAGCTCTCACCTCCTGAGCCCAGGAACCTCTTGCCATCAGAGACCACTGGGTACTTGGCCTCCAGCCGGCGGTCGGGATAGATGAGCTCCTCCGCAGAAAAGACCACCTGGCTCCTGGCCTGCCGGAACTTCTTCAGGAGCTCGCGTGGCCCCGAGGCGAACAGCACGTCATAGCTGTGGCCAGAGCAGGGAGAAGGCAGAGTGGGGCTGGATGAGCAGGACTTCAGAGACAGCACCGCAGCAGGGCACTGGATCAAGGTGCCCCACAACTGCCATGCCCCCCACACCAGCCCAGGCCACCATCTGGGAAATGGATCTTCCCCCCAGCCTGCCACATGTCCACCCCCACCCCAGACAAATGATCCCCTTAGCCCATGCCCTTACCATACACAAAATGTGGCTCATAGAGCCAGGCATGGTGACACATGCCTGTAATCCCAGCTGCTTGGGAGGCAGAGACAGGAGGATCGCAAGTTCGAGACCAGAGGCAGTCTAACATACCGAGACCCTGTCTCAAAAAGTAAAAAAATGGGCTGGAGGTGGCAGCTCAGTGGTCCAGCACCTACAAAGCGCGAAAGCACGAGGCTCTGGGTTCAACCCCCAGTATCAAAAAAAGGGGGGGGCTCATTATCCTTAGCAGGTCACCCCCTCCCATCTTTTCACCAAGAATGGTAATGGGCTACACAAGATGGTCTTCCCCTGGGGTTCACAGATCCCGTAAAACCATAGATGATCTTAGCCAGAGTAATCCTCCCTTACCACCAATGTCAAGGGAGAGTCTTGGGTCTCCCTCCCTCCCTTCCTGTACGGGGAGCTGAACGCACACTCTGCAAGCACTCTGCTGATGAGCAACATCGCCAGCCCCCTTTTTATTTTATATCTTAAGTTAGGGTCTCACTATGTTATGCACACTGCCTCTGGCCTTGAACTTGCAATCCTCCTGCCTCCACGTCCCAAGTTGCTGGGATTACAGGCATGTGCCACCTCGTGCGGTTGAAAGTCTCTCTCTTTTTTTTTTTTTTTTTTTTGGTGGTACTGGAAGTTGAACCTAGGGCCTCGTGCTTGCATGCTTTGCAAGTGCTAGACCACTGAGCAGCACCCCTAGCCCATCTTTTCAGTTTTTGAGACAGTTATGCAGACTGCCTCTGGTCTCGAACTTTCGATCATCCTGCCTCCACCTCCCGAGCTGCTGGGATTACAGGCGTGCACCACCGCACCCGGCAAAAGTCTCTTTTTTAGTACCCTCTCTCTTTCTCTCTCTGCTGAGGAGCCCAGTCAGGAAGCCCCCACTCTACCTACCTGTCTGTGAAGAGAATGACCAGGTCTTCCTTGTCTGCATGCTTCTCCAGAGCTTTCTTCAGCAGTCGAACTTTCTGCCCTCCACCTGCCGACACACCCTTCTCCACCTTCCAGTCCTCCCCCAGGCCCAGTGCCTGCAGAGAAAGGCCCCTTAATACCAGCACTTGTTAAAGAAATATTTTTCCAGCCAAATGTCCACCCCAGCTGCACAGTGAACATCTTCCCATCGGTTTGTCCAGTCGTTTCCTGCAAGGAAACCATCCTACCTCTGGGAGGCTGATCTGACTCCTGAGAAGGTGGTGTGACCATGCCTGGCCAATCAGAATGTCCCATCCCTCCTGATCTTCCCACAGCCAGATGTTTGCGCATGTGACCCAATCATAGCCTATCAGAGTCTTCCCTGGGACTGTTGTATTAAAATTAAGGAAACAGGCTGGAAAGTGGCTCAGTAGCAGAGCAGTTGGCTAGCAAGTGCAAAGCCTTGGGTTCAATTCCCAGCATTTCAATAATAAGTAAAAAATAAGCAAAGATTTCACTTTAAAAGCTAAAATAAAATAAGTTGAAATAAAGGGGGGCTGGAATTTAGCTCAGTTGTAGAGCGCTGCTCGGCAGTCTCTGAGGTCCCGAGGATTCCCAGCACCACAAAAACGGGAAAAGGACATGGCAACCCACTCCCAAGGTAATCCTGAAATAATCAGCCATTGAAAACCCTATAAGGGTCGCTATGAGTCAGACACGACTCAATGGCACCTAACAACAACAACAACAACATGACATGTGCCTATAATCCCAGCAACTTAGGGAGCTGAACAGGAGGATCACAAGTTTGAGGCCTGAGGCAGCCTGAGCAACTTAGCAAGACTCTGTCTCAAAATAAAAAATATAAAAGGGGGTGGATATGTGACTTAGTCGTAGAACACTTGCCTAGCATGAATGACGTCCTAGGTTCAACTCCCTAGTACTGCAAAAACTAAATGGATAAAATTAAGGAAAGGCTGTTGTGCTCTGCTGAGGCTGAGAAGCTGGGGCACGTGAGTCTGTGGCTTCCGGTCATCTCACTACAATGGAGAGAGAGCACGTCTGCGACTGGAAACAAGCAGACTCTATAGATGGAAACACAAGGCCCTTGCTTTGCTGCTTGAAACCCTGGATTCAGCTATGCCGGAAGCAACCCTTTGCTTCAATATCCACCCACATGAGCTAATTGTTCCTTTTTGGTTTCATGCCAAGCTTTGGGCAAGCAGTGACGTAGCTGATCCACCACTCTTGTTTTGTTTTGTTGAGACAGAGATTCCTTGGGCAGCTAAGGCTAACCCAAGCTATGTAGCCCAAGCTGGCTTCGAACTCGTTCATCCTCCTGCCTCAGCCTCTGAAGTACTGGGACTACAGGTGTGTGCCACCGTGCCCAGCTGTTAATCTAACATCTCTCCCCAGTGCCCCGCATTGTACCTGTCAAGCACTCAGAAGGGTCAACTGAATGGAAGAATGTCTCCCTGCAATGCTCAGCCCCACACACTGTGTGCAGAGGACACCAAGTCCATGACCCAGGAGGACTGGGCAGGTTTCTGTACAACAGTGTCCGTACTGCAGGGAAGATCTCTGGACCGCATCCTTCCCAAACACCTCTGGAAGAATTTGTGGGAATGCTGGTTCCCAGGCCCCACCTTCTAAATGAGCCTCCTGCACGCTAACATCTGAGCACCAGTCTGGGCCTTTTGGCCCCCACCTCTCCCTCTTGCTCACCTCCTAGAATTTTCTCATGCTCTGTCCTTCCTTGTCCTAGCTCATTTTTACTCTTCAGCCTTCCAGAAGCTTCCCTGTGGCCCAAGTCTGTCTCAGAGGCCTGGTAGTGGGGGCAGGGAGGCTACCATCCCCTGGATTCTCCCCCTCCCTCTGACCGTCTCTGCCTTGCCCCGGAAGCCCTTACCTGGATCTTGTAGTTGAAGAACTGGGCTGAGCGCTTGAAGCGGCGGAAGCCCTCAGTCTCTTTGGTGGCCACCGTGAGGACTAAAAGGTTGTCTGCGGACAAAAAAGGGCAGGGTGAGTGGGAATGAGGAGGGGGGAGGGGACAAAGAACAGAGGTCTGCTGTCCACAGTGACCTGTCAAATCCTTGCAACCCATGACAGACATGGGCCCAGGGCTCAGGCTGGACCTACAGTCACAATCACTCGGCATATTAACGACAGATCTGGGACATAACCGGGTAGGACAGAACCCAGGCTCCCAACCCCCGCAGGGCTCCTTCCACTGAGGTGTCAGGCAGCACCCACAGGACAGGAGTCCGCAGCCTTCCTTGTCTGCCTGAGTCTTTGGCTTTAGGGGGCTCAGGTCTTGCATGGGGCAGAGGGAAGGATTTGCTCTGAATGGCGACCACCCGGAGGACCTCTTTGGCCCGTGGCGGACAATATACCAGGGGTGGAAAAGCCAGGCCCAGAGCGCCACCACTCTCTACATGTGCATGCAGGTCAGAAATGGCCAATCCACATCGACATCTTCCTCTTCCTCACCGAGCCTTGCATGGCCCTGGATTCTCCTGGCACCAGGCTTCAGTCTCAGCACAGCGTGAATCAACTCGAAACCCCTACATTGGTCCACTCCTGATCTTTGGCAAGAACTATCATCACTACCTTCCTTCTATCTATTTGCTGTAGTGGGGGATTGAACCCAGGGTCTCACACATGCTAAGCAAGTGGTCCAGCACTGAGCGGCACCCCCAGCCCCTTTTTTATTTTTTCCTTTGAGACAGGGTCCTGCTAAGTTGCACAGGTTGCCTATGGCCTTAAACTCGAGATCCTCCTGCCTCAGCCTCCTGAGTCACTGGGATTACAGGCATGGGCCACCACACCCTCCTCATTACTGCCTTCATTTTTTTTTTTTTTTTTTTTTTTTTTTTGCGGTACTAGGGGTTGAACCCAGGGCCTGGACCACTGAGCTGCACCCCCAGCCCATTTTGTAGATTTTATTATTTTCTGAGACAGGGTCTCGCTAAGTTACACTGACTGTCTCTGGTCTTGAACTTGCGATCCTCCTGCCTCCGCCTCCCCAGCTGCTGGGATTACAGGCGTGTGCCACCACGCCCGACTATTACTGCGTTCTTAACAAGCGACCTCTTCCAGGCTCTGCAGTGTGGCTTTGCCCCTGCAAGAGAACCTGCTGGAAGCAACTCCCCAGGCTGCCTCTCTGGGAGCCCCAGGAAGCCCCCCCTCAGACCACACTGCAAGGCTATGAGGTCTGAGAAGGGAAGAGTCTAGAGCTGCCTGGTTAGACTCTTACCTTCACCCCCTACCAGCTCTGTGACCCTGGGCAAGTCCCTGGCCTCACCGAGACTCAGTTTCCCCTTGTGAAGTAGGGATTATCATAGTGCCTGTCTCGCAGGGCTGCCAGACTAGTTTAACGAGAGCAAGCCTGTCATACCCTGGTTGGGAAGCCTGACACCTGTAAGAGCCACGAGGGGTGCTGACCAATGAGAGGCCAATGCCTTGTCCGGCATTCAAGGCCCTCCGGCAGACCAGGTGACAAACTCAGTGTGGCCTCTGGGCCGGCACTCCTCCCACCAGGACACTTGCTCATGGGCTCCTCACCCCCTGCCATGGCGCCCTCTCTGTCCCTCTTTCTAACCTCCCTCCAGGTCCCAGGGCCAGTAATGATGATTACACCCCACCCCCAAGCCTTGTCAGACTTCCGCCTCTCTGGTTCCGACTCTGCGGTCCTCCTCATGGCTCCTCTGGCTGAAGCTTTAGTTCCCTGAGGGCCCAGGACTCCCACTTCTCTGGGTGAACAGATCCACCAAGGCCGATGGCAGGCAGGTAAGGCCGTCCTCCCACCACCGTGGAAGTCAGGGGAGCCTGGGCTGAACGAACAAAGGGGACCAGCCGCCCAGAGCTGGCCCCAGAGGAGGGGGTTGGCGCCAGGCAGCCCAGCAGGGACTGGTGGGGCCAAGGGGGTGGGCCTGAGGACCTGGGCAAGAAGGCCAGGTGCCCCAGGTAGGTGTGGAGGGGAGACACCTCCCCTACCCAGCCCTGGGGGCAAGGAAAGAGGAGAGGCGCTCACACCTGGGGAAGGGCTGGGACCCACTCCTGCTGGGACGGTCACACCTCCTCTCAAGTGATGAGAACCAGAGCCACCCCCTCCGAGGCCCCTGTGCCAAAAAGGGGGCTGCTGGCAACAGGAAGAGTATCACATTTCATGGATGGAAAAAGCCAAAGAGCGTGTGTGTGTGTGTGTGTGTGTGTGTGTGTGTGTGTGTGTGTGAGAGAGAGAGAGAGAGAGAGAGAGAGACAGACGGATATTGACTGATCCTGGGTTTTCCATGGGAACAGCCTCCTGAGGCTAAGTGGCAAGGGAGGGGGAAGAGGATGGAGTGGCAGGTCTCGGGCACCTTCTCAGGTTCCTGCTTCCAAATAACAGCAGCAATGACGGCTAACCTCCCCTTCCTGCAGGCCACACACTGTTTTAAGGAATCTCGCGGGACAGTCAGAGATCAAGAGGTGTATACACGGAAGATGGTGTATTATGTGGCCCAGGGAGCCTGGAAGTGCTGGTGCCAGGGCACAAGCACCCTGGACCCAGAGTTCCCTCCTAACTACAGTGCGTGTACTGCCCAGGCCAAGTCACTGGTGAAAAGGGCCCTGACTTTCCATCTGTCTAAGGAAAATGGGCCTGCAGCCATAGCCCTGTGGCATCTGATCCCATCAGATCTCGGACTCTAAGCATGGTTGGGCCTGGTTAGTACTTGGATGGGAGATCGCCTGGGAACACCAGGTGTTGCAGGCTTGGGAGACAGACCTGGTAACCCACTCCCAAAAATCAGTCCGCCATTGAGAACCCTATGAACAGCAGAGAAGCACTGACAATAGTGTTTCGTCTGTTGTACGTAGGGTCTCTATGAGTCGGATAGCAACTCCATGGCACCTAACAACAACAAGGAAAATGGACCCTCCCTACACCCCCTCTCCCCCGTTAGCCTGTCTCTTTCCCATTCTCCTAACTGCTGCCTGGTGCCCCCGCAGGGTCCTAACAAATCCTGGGTTCTCTGGCCCACACGGTGCCTGCCTCCATAACCAAGGACCCCAGGAGATCACTCAGCCCAGATTCCTGACCCTGCCGCTCATCATCATCATTGCAAAAACAGTTGTGAAATCCAGATTCCTGGGCCCGGGAGTCTGGATTTTTTTCTTTATTTCCTAGGTGGCTTCTGATATTGGCCACATTTGGGGACTTCTGGGCCAAGCCATCCCAGATTCTTTGATTCGGCCCAACTCAAGGGTGGGGTGGCTCCCATCAAGAGAACTCAAGGCCAGCCCTCCCTGAGGGACTCTGGCATCAATAGTTAACACTTCTAGAAAATTGCGCCTGGACCCCAGGCTGCTCCCCATTTCCTTGCCCTGGGTGCAACACTCACTCCTTTCCCAAAAGACGCCCCCGCCTTCTCCAGGAAGCCCTCTTTCAGCTCCTCCCCTAACCTGGTCACCTGCCTGGCCCAGCCCCTTCATCCTTGCCAGGGTAAGGCCACTCTATTTCCTTGGCCTCTCTCATCCGCATCCTGGCTGGGACCAAGCATGACCAAGGCATGAGATACTCTATCTGGCCTTAAAGAGCAACATAGGAAGGTGATTTTAGTAAGAGTGGCCACTGCCTGAGCCCTTCTGAGATGGCATGTGCTGTGGGAAGCAGGCGACACTTGTCACGGCATCGAACGCCCTGTGATATTTTCATCCCCTTCTACAGGTGAAAAAGAGGCTGGGATTTAGCTCAGCTGGTAGAGCACTGCTCTGCAGTCTTTGAGGTCCCAGGTTCAATTCCCAGCACTGCAAAAATGAGAGAAGGACGTAGCAATCGACTCCCACGGCAATCCCGAAACAATCAGCCATTGAAAACCCTGTAAGGGTCCCTATGAGTCAGACACAACTCGACGGCACCTAACAACAACCACAGGTGAGGAAACTGAGGCACAGAGAGACTAAATACCTGCCTAAGGTCAGACCTGAGAGTAAGAAAGAATTGCACTGGCTGGTCTTCACCTCACCATTTCCCTGCCTGAGAGCCAACATCCCAGAACGCCAGACAGACTCTCAGCTGCAGACAGAATCCAGCATTTCTGGGGCTTCTCCAGGCCTCCCGAGGGTGGACACCCACTCCTGTGGCTCGGGGAAGCCTCTGCCCAGTCCACTGCCAGGCCCCCCAGATCTCCAGGCCAGCCCAGGGTGTCAGTGTGGAGGATTTGGTTTCCCACCCACCTGCTTTCTGCCTGCTCAGCCGGCCACCCTGGGCTCAGGCCAGGGCCACGTTGGGCCTGGCACGCAGGGAACTTAGCTCTGCCCATCTGCTTCCCGCAATGATTTCCCCACATGGAGGCAGCCACGATCCAGGATCAGCAGAGACAAAAGAGGCGGCAGAGTGGGGTGGAAAAGACGGAGGCCTGGGTGAGTAACTTAGCCTCCCTGGGCCCCAGTTTTCTCATCTTTTTTTATTTTTTTTTATTTTTTATTTTTTTGCAGTACTGAGGGTTGAACCCAGGGCCTCATGCCTGCATGCTTTGCAAGTGCTGGACCACTGAGTTGTGCCCCCAGCCCCTTTTTTTTTTTTTTTTTTTTTTACTTTTTGAGACAGGGTCTCGCTAAGTTACGCAGACTGCCTCTCGTCTCAAACTTGCAATCTTCCTGCCTCCGCCTCCTAAGCCACTAGGATTAGAGGCGTGCACCACCGCGCCCTGCGCCGGTTGCCTTATCTGTACTGTGGGAATGAAATGGATACCACCAGCAGCTTCCTCCAGAGACTCTCGGAGGATTCAGCGCTGGGCTCCGTGCCTGCCGTGGTGGCACCTGGGTTCCGGTGGTGAGAGGGAGCTGAGCACGGGCAGGTGATGCCCTGGGTGTCAGGGACGGGGAGCAGGAATGACGTGGGGAGGCTGCTCTCAGGGGCGCAGGTGGGCAGGTACAGGCAGAGGCATGCCGAGGCAGCTCCTGGAAGAACAGGCCTCCAGAGCCCTGGAGAGAAGGCTCAGCTCAGCCCTGATTTGCTGGCCCTGGCTGACGTCCCCTGGCCTCCACCACTCCAGCCTAGGCAGCAGGTGGTCTGCGTGGGTCTGCTCACTGCAGAGTGGGAAGGAGTAAAGCTCTCCTCCCATCCTCCACCCGCTCCCCAGCCTCGAACTGAAGTCACAACCGAGGTCTGGCAGGATGGCAGGAGGGGGCATCCTGCACCGGAAGCCAACCTTGCCTGCCCGTGTATTTCTGCTGCCCCAGGTCGCCTCAGACCCCCACCCCACCCCACCATCCTCCCTGGCCTGCCTGAGTCCTGGCACCTTTCCATTCCCTGCCTTAGAACAGCTGCACCTGCAAGCCCTCCCCAAGCCCAACCGACCCTCAGGGCCTCTAACCACAGCAGCTGGCCTTCCCTTACCATGGCCAAACCAAGGCCTGAGGGACAGGCTTGGACCCAGGGAGAGGGCGGGCCCTACAGAAAGGAGAGAGGGCTGGGCACGGTGGCACACGCCTTGCCTGTAATTCCAGTGGCTTGGAAGGTGTAGGCAGGAGGATCGCAAGTTCGAGACCAGAGGCAGTCAGTATAACTTAGGGAGACCCTGTCTCAAAAAGCAAAAAAAAAAAAAAAGGGCTGGGGCACAGCTCAGTGGTCCAGCACTTGCAAAGCATGCAGCTGCAAAGCCCTGGGTTCAACCCCCAGTACTACAAAAAAAAAAAAAAAAAAAAAAAAAAAGGAAAGAGGGCTGGGCTTGTGGGCTTGGTGGCCCAAGCCTGAGACCCCAGTCCTCAGGAGGGTGAGGTAGGAGGAAGAAGAATGTGCGGCCAGCCTGAGCTATAGAGTGACACCCTATCTAGAAACCAAAAAACAAAAGCAAAATAAAAGCAAAAGGAAGGGACAAAGGGCCACGGAGCCCCTGGACTCTGGCTCCCTCAGCCCTGTGGGCTTCGCCTGTGCGAGTTGCTGAGCTGAGCGTCTCTTTGTCCCAGCTTGGTCTTGACGCTCCCTGGGAGGCGGTAATGTCTCTCTCAGACCCTGGGAGCAGAGGGCTGTGTTTTCCCCACAGGACTGGGTGTCCAGTGAGGTGAGAAGCTGTGTCCCTCCTTGGGTCAGGAGCCCCTTGAAGTGAAGACTGTCCATGTGCCAAGCCCATGGGTGCCGAGAGCGCAACACCCACCACACGCCCCAAGACTCCACCGCAAGTCCCTTCCCCACCTCGGGCCTCACTGTGCCCCAGAGGGACACAGGGCGCAGTTCCTGCACCCGCACATCCCAGTCACCTGCTGGGGAAAGGGGAGCCGCCTTCATGGGGGCTGCTGGGTGCCTCCACCCTGACCCCAGCCAGGGGGTGGCTCGGGCAAGGCCTGCTGGGTAAACGACCATCCCACTCTAGCCTACTGCCAGGCCACTCGAAGGTCCCACCTTGGGGCGTTCTGGGGGAGCCAGAGCCTCCCCGCAAGACGCATTTCCAAACAAAAGTCCCCCAACCAGAGACACGGGCCAGCAGGACTGAGCTGCAGATCTGAGTCCCAGCGAGCCACTCTGCTGTACCCAGAGGTGGCAACCTGAGGTCAGGCCTCAGTTTTCCCATCTATGAAATGAGTCTAGCGATTCCTGACCTACTGGAAGAGCCTAAGTGAGGTTGAGAAGTGGCTCAAGGAGAGCAATTGTCTAGCATGTGCAAGTCCCTGGGGTCGATCCCCAGGACTAGGGGGAAAAAAAGTCTAAATGAAGCAAGGGAGGCAAAGGGCCTCAACTTAGAGCACCTGACATTGGCGCCCTGCCTGTTCCCATCATGAGTGCTTAACCTCCTGCTAGGCGCTTTACCCCAACGGTCTCAGCAACATCGAGTCCTGCCTCCCACCCCAGCAGCAGCAGCATCTGTGAGGGCCGCCCTGTATCTACCCTGACCTCCTCCTGCCAGCCACGGGGCCAGGGGTCCCGAAAGCCTGTTGTCACTTGGGTCCATCTCTGACTCACCTCTCTGGGCTTCATCATGAGCATCTGTGGCATCTCTCCTGGGATGGTGTGGGGTAGAGGGGACCCATATTAGCAGAAGCAGGGGGAGGTGGGGCCCAGATGGTAAAAAGGCTATACTGGGCTTCGGGCTCCTGGCCAGTGAGTGGACCCAGGCCCTTTGCACACACCATCAGTCCAGCCCTGGGCTCAGCGTCTTCCTCACCGGATTTCTTTGACCTGTCTTACTGCCCTGCTGGGATAAATACTACAGGAAAATGGGCAACCCTGGGCCCCAGAGAGAGAAGGCATGGTGCCAGGACCTTTAACGTGCCAGGCTTTGAGCTGAGTTCTCACCAACTGGCCTCATCTCCTGGCATCCTGGAAAGATCTCTAGAGGCGAGGTAATATCACCCCATTTTGCAGGCTAGGACACCAGACCTCATGGAGACTGAGTACCACCGGCTTTACCCTGGGAGGCAAGTGGCCCCGGTACAACCCAGCACAAAGGAGGCGTCCAAGGAACAGTGGTTCCCAGCTCTCCTCGGCCCCAGTGTCACAGAGGAAGGTTCCTTTTGCTACTCTGCTGCCCCTCATGCCCTGGCCAGTTCCCAGGATGACAGGCGGGGAAAGGGGGGGAGATGGTGTCCTCTGAGAATATGGCCAGACAGTCCAGCAAGCAGCTCTGGAGGCGACCCATGCACAGGGAGGGTTGGGGAGGAGTAGGGCACACCTGGGAACCGAATTCGCTTTGAAGAAGCCAACGGAGCACTAGACTCCGAGGCCAGCCGACCTCAAAGCACCCACTCCAGGGCTGGACAACCTTGAGCTGTCACTTTACCTACCTGGGCCTGAGAGTCCTCCCATGCAAAACGGAAAAGACCAGCCTGGCAGGGGGCGCAGGCTGCACCGCAGACGTGGGTGGAACTTCCAGTGCTCCACTAAGCTGAGCCACACCTACCTACCTTCCCCCACCCCCACGGCCCTCACTCCTAAGTTTATAAGGCCTGGCCACTCTGATCTGGGCTCTGGAGCCAGACACGCCCGGGAGACCCTGTTTCAAGGCCCACAAGCTGGGGACCTTGGGCTAGGGAACCAAACCTGGAGCCTCAGTTTGCCAAGTGGGAAAATGGGAACAAAGAAGGGAAACACTCCCAGAGCAGCGATCGTGCTTAACGGGTGATGTCCGGTCACAGGAAGACGTCCACAAATAGAAGCCACTGTGGGTTACCTGATGAGCGCTATTATGATCGGGCCCTCTCAGGGTTCCAGGGGACCGAATGTCACCCTCTCCTGCCGCCGCACGAACCGCAGCCCCAAGAGGGGAAGTGATTTGTCCAAGTCACCAGCGGGTAAGCGCTCAAGTGACCGGAACCGCCCCCAACCAGCGCAGGCCGCCGGGACTCACCGGTCCTCAGCGAGACGCCCAGCCCGCGCCCCGCGCGCCTCCCGCCGCGCCGCGCCCTCACCCTCCGGCTTGGCGATGTCCTTCGCGTGGGCCAGGAGCAGCCAGCAGAGCGGGGCCAGGAGCAGCAAGGGCCGCATGGCTGGCTCTGGGGACGATCCGGGGGCACCGCGGCGCTCGCAGCACTGGAAATTTCGCGACTGGGCAAGCGGTCGTTGCCACGCACTGGACCCGCCCCGGGGGCGGCGCCGCGCGGTCCTCCGCCCTGCCGGCCTCCCGCCCGGGGGCAGGGTTTTCCTGCAGATGCGGCGAGCTGGGAGACTTGGGGCAGCCTCCTCCTCCTCTGTGGCTCCCGGGTTTTTCCGCCGCCCCCGGCCTCCCCCCTCTCCCTTCACCACCACCTGGAGGAAGAAGGGAGCCAGGAGGGCGAGGCCACAATTCCTCAACCCCAGATTCTGCGCCAGGGCTTCGTGGTGTCAGTATTTACTAACCCGAAAGAGTGGGGCTTAATAGTCATTGGGTCTCGCCCAGCGCGGTGGTGCACCCCTGTAATCCCAGCGACTCAGGAGGCAGAGGCAGGAGGATCCCAAGTTCGAGACCAGAGGCAGTCTGCGTAATTTAGCGAGACCCTGTCTCAAAAAGTGAAAAAATGGGCTGAGGGTGCAGCTCAGTGGCCCAGCACTTGCATAGCATGCAGGCGCGAGGCCCTGGGTTCAACCCTCAGTACCGCAAAAAACAGTCATCGGGTCTTGCATGGACATGACCTGTCGCGCACAGGGAACAGCTGCAGTGACAAGCCCCAAAGCCAGTTCTTGGGGTTTCATTTTCATAAGTGAAGGGGCTGAGCCTAGGGTGGGCAAGGGTGTGCTGGGATGTGGACCAAGGCATCCACATCCATGTCATCGCCCTGAAGGCCTCTGGAACACAGAATGTCCACTCCCTGTCCCTCAAAAGGAATCGCTTAGTCCGCCTTTATGTCCCTGGGAGGCAAACCTCAGAGTCAAGGACAGTCTGAAATTCCCAGCCTAGGAAAGTCTTGCTCCACAGGCTAATTGTTGAATGAGTGAGTGAGTGAATGAATGAATGAATGAGTGGAAATTTTAGGGCCTCTTCACAGATACCCAAAGCCCAACAAATAATTCAAAAGTCTCTAAAGTGGGACCCCTGGTCCTGTTGTCAGGCACAGAGGTCTCCTCTAGGCAAAACCTTGCCCTTCATTGGAAGACCCAGGAGCCTCTTTCCTGCAAGTTAGACTCTAAAGGAGGGGGTGGTGGGTGCAACTCTAGGCCAAGGGATCCCCTAGAGGAATTCAGGGGATGGGATAACAATAACAGCCTAGAGCAGGCCATCCACAGTGGCCGCTGCATCAGCAAATGCAGGAATATAGGACGTTCAGTGGAAAAAGCAGTATATACCGTATGGCCCCACTCCATAAAAACAGATTCTTAGCCATGTAGAAATGCTAGAGACAATGCTGGGAGAAACTTACAGCCAATGCTGGGGGCGGAGGCGGCCACCTATAATGCCAGCACCCTGGAGGCTGGGGCAGGAGGATTGAGAGTTTGGAGCCAGCCTGGGCCACATACTGAGGCTCTGTCTCAAAAAAAGCCAGGTGCCATGGGACACACCTGTCATCCCAGAGACCCTGGAGGCTGAGATAGGAGGATTGAGAGTTCCAGGCCAGAAGCAGCCTGCACAACTTGGTGAGACCCTGTCTCAAAATAAAAAATAAAAAAGGGACTGGGGATGCAGCTCAGAGGTAGAGCGCTTGCCTAGCATGTGCAAGGCCTTGGATTCAAGCTCTCAGTACTGAGAGAGAAAGGAAAGAAAGAAAGGAAGGAAGGAAGGAGGGTAGGAAGAAGAAAAATACTACAGCCACATGTTTGCAGTGATCATTTCCAGGCTTTATGATTCTTTTATTATAAATACAAACATATATTACTTATATCATTTATATGTACATTATCATGCTATTTCTAGGTAATTTTCATTTTCTTTTCTTTTTTTTAAATAAATGTACGTTATTTGTACAATGAAATGAAACCAACGTGCTATTTTTAGAAGATGAGTGCACTCTCTGGGAACTCCACGATTTGCTCATTGTGCAGATGGTGGCAGTGAGGCCCAGCATGACCAAGCAGCAAGCTTGAGGTCACAAGGCAAGCGAAGGGAAAGAGAGGCCTGCGCTGGGACCCAGGGCTGGGAGTTGCTGCAGCTGGGGACAGGATGTGGTGCCAGAAGCCACCGGATGTTTTGGATTCAGGAGGATGCAGACTGAGATTCCAAGCCTCAGGAGAGGAAATGTAGGGCTGAACGGAAGAAGCGGCGGTGAGCGGGTGTGCTGGCTGTTTTAACTTTCCAAGCGAACCGCCTCGCACGTTAGGTAGTATTGCGTCCATCAGTGAAATGAGGGAAATGGGGCTCAGAGACGTAACACAATCTGCTTGATGTCACACAGCCGGTAGGCGTGAGACTCCAGTAAGGCGGCACTGGACACCAGCTTGAACTCCTTGTTTGCTAGAGTCCAAGGAGGCCCTCGATGGTGATGTACCATGGAGAGGAAAAAATCCCTGGGCAGTGGTACATAGCCTAAGTGCCCAGAGTCATTGTTAATTGGGGCGAGGATCAATCTTGGAGGTTTCCCGCTTCTCTGGGAGAGAGGATTTACTCTGGCAAAGCCTGCCCTCCTCCGCTTTGATATCTGATTCCTGTCTGCTTTGCCAAATTGCTAGAACTTGAACCTGGTCCAAGCTTCATCCAGAAAGGCCTGTCTCTTTAACCAGCTCTGGCTGCTGCCCAGATGTTGCTCCCTGTACGTGCTACACGTGCTGGGGACAGTTAAAGGCACAGGATTCATTTTGACCAGGAAGGGGCGAGACAGTAGCCCAGAGGGCAGTTGCCCAGTGCCATGGGGCCTTTTCTTGCTTTCATACTCTTCTTCTGTTCATTTCCTCTCTTGGCCTGAGGAAGAGCCGTGGTCTCAGTGGGACAGACACTCTGTGCTGCCAGAAGTGCTGTCACCTCCCACTGGCACTTAGCCCCAATAACAAGAGTATAATTTCCAAGCTCTTCCTTTAAGCAAATAATAATAGGAAGAATAAGATGCAAGTGTATATCATATGCTACAATTTTAGGGCTGGGATTTAGCTCAGTTGGCAGAGTGCTGCTGTGTACTTTCTTTTCTTTCTTTCTTTTCTTTTTCTTTTTTTTTCTTTTCTCTTTTTTTTTTTTTTTTTTTTTTTGGTACTGGGGTTTGAACCCAGGGCCTCGCACTTGCATGCTTTGCAAGTGCTGGACCACTGAGCTGCACCCCTTTTTTTTTTTTAGATTTTTGAGACAGGGTCTCACTAAATTATGCAGACTGCCTCTGGTCTCGAACTTGCGATCCTCTTGCCTCTGTCTCCCGAGCTGCTGGGATTACAGGCGTGGGGCACCGCACCTGGCCTGCTCTGTACTTTCTGAGGATGCAGGTTTGATCCCCAGCAGGGCAAAAACAGGAGAAGGATGTGGCAATCCACTCCCCAAACAATCAGCCATTGAAAACCCTATGAAGGTCTCTATGAGTTGGACCCAGCTGGTCAGCACCTGACGACAAGGAAAAAAATGCATATATACTTATGCATAACCAGGTAGAATGTCTGGATGAATATCCAAGTAACAGATAACATTGGACGCATGTGGGGGAAGGAACAGACTGGCTGGTGGCCTGGGAGGGAGGAAAACGGAGGGTTATCCTTCTTCACTCTTCTATGCTTTTTGAATTTTGTGCTATGCACAAATGTTTGGTGTTTCCTAATCAAAATAAGGGGCTGGGATTTAGCTCAGTTGGTAGAGCGCTGCGCTGCAGTCTCTGAGGTCCTGAGTTTGATTCCCAGCACCACAAAAAGGGGAGAAGGACCTGGCAATCCACTCCCAAGGCAATCCCAAAACAGTCAGCCATGGAAAACCCTATGAGGGTCACTGTGAGTCAGATGCCGACTCAACGGCACCTAACAACAACAGTCAAAATAAATTGAATTATGAATGTGCAGTTTCAGTTAGTGTGCTAAACATTCCAGGTCCTTGTCCCATTTATGTCTCAGAGCAATCCTATTTTGTCTTCTGATCCCCATTTTATGAACGATGAGACTAAGGCCCAGGGAAGTTAGTTGACTTGCTAGCAAGGGTCAGGTCAAAATTTAGTACCCAGCAGCCTGTTGCCAGGTCCTTACTCTTGTCCCCTGGACTTCCTGTGGCTATGTGGCTGACCCTTGGCTATGAGCACCTCCACACACCTTCCTTGGGAAGTTAGAGAGTGGCAAGAAGTTTGGGGCACAAGGAATGAGCCTTCTCTTTGACCTGGAAATCTGCGCCCAGGATTGGCTCCCCCAGGATCATTCACAGAAGGAGGCTATTAGGCCATCTGTAGCAAGAGCGCTCAGACGGGTTAAAGTTTCCTGGCACTTGCTGTGTGCCTTGCTCCACGCTTGCTTTACCTTGATGAACTTATTGTCAAAAGCACCAGAGCCAGCTAGCCCCACTTCGAAGAAGGGAGGGAGGCGGGTCTGGTCTTTTGCAAAGGGAATGAGGAAGAGGGATTAATTGCTTTCTGTAACTGTATCTCATGAGTTCCCACAAATCCAGGAAGGTATTTTGTGTTTATGTTTTGATGATAATCCCTTTGGGTTTTTTTTTTTTTGCTGTTGTTTTTGTTTTTGTTTTTTTTGAGATTGGGTCTTGCTATGTTGTCTAGGGTGGCCTTGAACACCTGGGCTCCATGGATCTTTCTGCTTCAGCCTCCTGAATAGCTCAGAATGCAGATGTGCACCACGACTACCAGCTGATAATCTTTTTTGTTGTTGTTGTTAAATAAGGGGTAAGTATATTGTAGGCTCGGGCTGGGATTTAACTCAGGTGGGGTAGAGTGCTGCTCTGCAGTCTCTGAGGTCCCAAGTTCGATTCCCAGCAGTGCAAAAATAGGAGAAGGAAGCAGCAATCCACTTCCAAAGCAATCTCAAAACAATCAGCCATTGAAAACCCTATAAGGATTGCTATGAGTCAGATACAACTTGACGGCACCCAACAACAACAACAATACTGTAGGCTCACCCAGACAGGCACCTTCCAAAGGGGTATTGGCCCTCAACCTTGGCAAAGATTTCTGTGTCCGCTCATGGCCTACAAGAAGCCACCGTTTAATTTTAACTGAGAGGCCTTGTCTGGTCTGGAATGTCCAGAAACCAAAGTGGAAACAATGGCCCATTGTCTGCCCCTGTGCGCACACTGAATTTCTTTTTTGTATTAATGACTCACAGTTTAAAGGGATCTTCAAAGTATGAGATGTTAGTGTCTTGTGTTATTTAGTGAGTTAAATTCCGGATTAACATCAAGAAGGCAACGTGGTGTGGTTGAGTAACTTATAGTCCTGGCCAAATTTGTGTCCCCATCTGGGTACATGCAGCCAGGCAGGTCTGGAACAGTTGTCAACAGAATATTTCCTTGGAAGCCGTTTTCAGTTCTTTCCTTCTTTCTTTTTCTTTCTTTGTACCTTCCTGTGTGCTTTAAATTTTTTCTTTTCTTTTCAGTTGTTAAGTGCCGCCAAGGCCAAGTCCGGTCTAACTCGACACTACCATGCTCAGCACTGCTGTCACTGCTTCTCTGCTTATTCATAGTGTTTTAGATGGCTGATTGTTCCAGGACAGGGTTGCTGGGTCCTTCTCTCAAGGCTACAGCACCTGGTATTACTAGGCGGTCTCCCATCCAAGTACTAACCAGGCCTGACCCTATTTAGATTCCGAGATCCGACACCACAGTGGTAAGGATGCAGGCTTCTTTTCAGTTAGTATCATGATTTTCACAGAAACAACACATGTATATTTTAAATCTTAGGGCTGTTGAATCCATCAGCAGTAAACGGCCCAACACGTGTTCGGTTTGGCTGGCTATGTGATTTTTTTTTTTTTAAAAACAAGCGATTTGGACGCCAGACAAGGCCTCCCCTACCCCCGGCACTCCATTGGACTTCGCTCTTGAGGCCTGGGAGCGAATGACCACGCCCTTCGAGGCTCCAGTCCCGCCCCCGGCATGACTCCGCCTCCTTCGCCCCGCCCCGCCCCGCCCCCGCGTCCACGCCTCTTCCATCCGTCGCAAAAGAGTTTGAGGCGCTTTACGGCCGGCGTCGCTTGACGGCAGGGTGGGACCTGAGAAGGAGGAGGAAGAAGCGGTGGCGGCTGCGGAGGCTTTGCAGCGGGCGTCCGGGTGGGCGCGGCGGTCGGGCCCGGGAAGTGAGGCGGGGGCGGCCGGGCCGGTGGGCTGGGCCTCGGGCCCGGCGGCCGCCCCCGCGCCGTTGCCCGCGCCTGGCGGCCCGATGTGGCTGCAGCAGCGGCTGAAGGGGCTGCCTGGACTCCTGTCGAGCAGCTGGGCCCGCCGCCTGCTGTGCCTGCTCGGCCTCCTGCTGCTGCTGTTGTGGTTCGCGGGCTCCGGGGCGCGGCGGGCGGCCGGTGGCCTGCACCTGCCGCCGTGGGCCCGCGGCGAGCCGGGCGCCGCCGAGCCCTCCGCCTGCCTGGAGGCGGCCACCCGCGCCTGGCGCGGCCTGCGGGAGCGCGGCGAGGCCGTGCCGCTGGGCCCCGCCGTGCCAGCCCTGGTGGCCAACGGCTTCCTGGCCTTGGACGCGGCCGCCAACCGGCTGTGGGTGACGCCCGGGGAGCGGGAGCCTGCCGTGGCGCCGGACTTCGCGCCCTTCGTGCAGCTGCGCCCGCTGAACGTGCTGGCCGAGGCCGGGGAGGCCGTGCTGCTGCTGCGGGAGGGGCTGCTGCGGCGGGTGCGCTGCCTTCAGCTCGGGACCCCAGGCTCGGGCCCTGCCGCCGCTGGCCCCGGGCCGGCCTCGGCCTCCGGCCTTGGCCCGGGGTCCAGCCGTGATTGCGTCCTGCTGCAGGAGGACTTCCTGGCGCACCGGGGCCGACCCCACGTCTACCTGCAGCGCATCCAGCTGCACAACCCCACGGAGCGCGTGGCCGCGCTGCAGACTCTGGGGCCCACTGCCGGCCCTGTGCCCAAGTCTTTCACCAGTACCCTGGAGAAGGTCGGAGACCACCAGTTCCTCCTCTACTCCGGCCGCTCCCCGCCCCTTCCCTCGGGGCTCGTGCATCTGGTGGTGGTGGCCGCCAAGAAGCTAGTGAACCGGCTCCAGGTGGCTCCCAAGACACAGTTGGACGAGGCTGTGCTGTGGGTGGTGCACGTCTCTGGCCCCATGAGTCCCCAGGTGCTCAAAAGCAAAGCAGCCAAGGAACTCAAGGCACTGCAGGACTTGGCCCGGAAGGAGATGCTGGAGCTCTTGGAGATGCCTGCCGCCGAACTGCTGCAGGACCACCAGCGGCTCTGGGCCCAGCTGTTCAGCCCAGGTGAGCCCTAGTGAAGGCTTTGAGCACACAGGCCCCCCTGAGATCTGCAGAGGGGACTCTGAAGGTTAAAATTTGAGCTTGCTGTTTGGTTAGTGGCTGAGTCTCTGCTCAGTTACTTAGGAGCTGGGTGACCTTGGATTTGTGGACTTAGTCTGTGTTCAGTAACAATGACACCTACCTCAGATGGCTTTTATGAGATTGAGAAACGGAGTGTAAAGGTTGGGTCTTCTTTGTGCTTTCAGACAAGCCTGACGTGAGCATGCAGAGTTTTTAGGGTCAGTTTGTAAAGGATAAACCAGCAAGGGGATCCCCAGACCCTCTCCTCAAACCACCACCGTCTGCCTGAGACAGACCTGGGCTTCTTGGCCTGCCTTGCACCAGGCTGAGGTGTGCCCTGCCGTCTGGCTGCAGCTATTTCAGAGGGAGGTTAGAGACTTCCTTCAGCAGGTTGGGATGTTCATGCCGGATGAAAACTTCTTTCCCTGTTGACTGTTGGAAAAGAATCCAACCCAGCACTTGTCAGACCAGCAGCTGGGGAGGCTGAGGCAGGCTGATCATGAGTTCAAGGCCAGAGTTGGCCTGCGAAATTTAGCCAGACCCTGTCTCAAAGAGCCGGGCTCGGTGGCACATGCTTGTAATTCCAGCGGCCTGGGAGGCAGAGGCAGGAGGATCGCAAGTGGGAGACCAGAGGCGGACTGCGTAACTTAGCGAGACCCTATCTCAAAAAGTTAAAAAGTGGGCTGAGGGTGCAGCTCAGTGGTCCAGCACTTGCAGAGCATGCAGGTGCAAGACCCTGGGTTCAACTCCCAGTACCGCAAAAATAAATAAATAAATAAATAAAAATAAAAAATAAAATAAAAGGCAGGCAGGGCTGGGGGTGTAGCTCAGTAGTGGAGTGCTTGCCTAGCAGACATGAGGCCCTGGGTTCAACACCTCCTACTGCAAGAAGAAAAATCATCCTATTCAAGTTGAGGGCAGGGTTTTGGTTCATAGGATTCCAGTTGCTTGACCTCTGACTTTTGGTTGCTCAGAGAGAGTTTAATTCCTTCACCATGTATTTATTGAACGTTTCTGCCAGGGGCCGTTCTACACATGGGCAAACCAGCGAGCAAAGCAGTTTCTGTTCCTAGGGCGCTTGCCTGAGTCTGACTGGCAGGAAGACAGACAGAGCAAAGGGAAAATTGAAATAAGATAACCTTTAGAATAAAAAGCACCTTGGCGAAGAGCTAAAAGTGCAATGGAGGGTGGGGGCCAGGGGGCGTGGGCAAGGTGTGTCTCCGTGTCAGCAGCAAGCAGAAGCCCAGTGTGTGATGGGGGAGGGTGCTCCATCTGGAGACAGCAGCAGGCAGGAGCAGGTTAGGCCAGGTGGCTGGCAGGAGGTGAGCAAGGGCGAAGTGGCCTTGTAGCCCTTGGTGAGGGCGATGAGAGTTGCTCTCAGAGGGCAGGAGCAGGGTGGAGAGGTGACCTGTGGTGTGTTTGAAAAGATCCCCTGGCTGCTGCATGCAGAGTTCGAACCGGAGGGGCAGGCACAGGTGCATGGAGACAGGTGGAAGTCTTTTGCAGGAGCCTATGGGGGACAGGGAAGTGGTTGGGACCAGGAATGTGACCTGGAGATGGCAGCAGAGTGGGTGACTCCTGATCCCTTTGGAGGTGGAGCTGCCGGGACAGGGGTTGGCTGGGGGGAGTGCGGCATGAGGGCTGCCTCCTCCTTTGGGGACGTGCATAGTTTTTTGAAGACACCTTGGGGAAGAGTTGCTTTGGGGCTGAAAGACTTCAAACCGTGTCAGGATGGAAACACCCTTCAGATATCAAGGCGGAGACACCAAGAGGGTGATCAGCCAGTGGAGCCTCAAGTTCATTCAAATGTGGCAGAGAGTTGTATGTTTTGTTGTTGTTAGGTGCTGTCGAGTCATGTCCGACTCATGTTGTTGTTGTTAGGTGCCGTTGAGTCGGTATCCAACTCGTTGTTGTTGTTAGGTGCGGTCGAGTCGGTATCTGACTCATAGCGACCCTCATAGGGTTTTCAGTGGCTGTTTCAGGATTGCCTTGGGAGTGGGTTGCCAGGCCCTTCTCCCATTTTGCGGTGCTGAGAATCAAACTCAGGACCTCAGAGACTGCAGAGCAACGCTCTACCACCTGAGCTAAATCCCAGCCCCTATCCAACTCATAGCGACCCTTATAGAGTTTTCAATGGCTGATTGTTTTGGGATTGTCTTGGGAGTGGATTGCCACGTCCTTCTCCCATTTTTTGCGGTGCTGGGAATTGAACTTGGGACCTCAGACTGCAGAGCAGCACTCTACCAACTGAGCTAAATCCCAGCCCAGAGAGCTGTACGGCGCCCAGCATGTGTGTGTGTGTGTGTGATGTCTGAACTCATACAGGTGGGGGGTGTCATCTAAAGCTACAGCACTGGAGAGAGAGGGGTCAAAGAAGTGGCCAGGGCATTGATGATATGGGGGGCCAGAACCCCAGGGTTGGTGCCAAGGCCTGGCAAGTGTACATTGTTCTCAGCTCTGGCAGGAAGCCGCACTACCTTGGAATGGGCCTTTGGGTGTCAGGCCCACAGCCTCCAGTTGGTCCTGGTGGACAGGTGGAGTGACTTTGTCTTGCACCTGAGGGGGACTGGAACCCCTGGCTTCGTCCCTGGGGCCAGAGGAGGTGGAACAGAAGAGAGGGGCCGCAGAAGGGAAGTCTGGGGCCCCTCTCCTCTGTTCCACCTCCTCTGCCCCCAGCCAGACCTGCCTCCTAACTCCCGGCCTTTGTCATGTCCCAGGCGTGGAAATGAAGAAGATCACGGACGCCCACACGCCGTCCGGCCTGACCGTGAACCTGACGCTGTACTACATGCTCTCGTGCTCGCCCGCCCCGCTGCTCAGCCCATCGCTGAGCCTCAGGGAGCGGGAGCAGCTGGAGTCGACGCTCAACTACGAAGACCACTGCTTCAGCGGCCACGCCACCATGCACGCCGAGAACCTGTGGCCGGGCCGCCTGGCCTCTGTGCCGCAGATCCTGCAGCTGTCCGACCTGTGGCGGCTGACGCTGCAGAAGCGTGGCTGCAAGGGGCTGGTGAGGGCGGGCGCGCCGGGCGTCCTGCAGGGCATGGTGCTCAGCTTCGGGGGGCTGCAGTTCACCGAGAACCACCTGCAGTTCCAGGCCGACCCGGACGTGCTGCACAACAGCTACGCGCTGCACGGCATCCGCTATAAGAACGACCACCTGGACCTGGCCGTGCTGGCCGACGCCGAGGGCAAGCCGTACCTGCACGTGTCCGTGGAGCCCCGCGGGCAGCCCGGCAAGGTGTACGCCTGCGAGGCGGGCTGCCTGCATGACCCCGTGGAGCTGACCTCGGCGCCCGGCGGCCACACCTTCTCGGTCATGGTGACGCAGCCCATCACGCCGCTGCTGTACGTCTCCACGGACCTCACGCACCTGCAGGACCTGCGGCACACGCTGCACCTCAAGGCCATCCTGGCCCACGACGAGCACATGGCCCAGCAGGACCCCGGGCTGCCTTTCCTCTTCTGGTTCAGCGTGGCCTCCCTCATCACCCTCTTCCACCTCTTCCTCTTCAAGCTCATCTACAACGAATACTGTGGGCCTGGGGCCAAGCCCCTCTTCAGAAACAAGGTAGGCCCCGCCCGAGCCCCAGGCCTCTGCTGCCCCCCGTCCTGTGGCCGGCAGGGGTGACCTGGGCAGGAGTGGGCGTCCTTCCACGCTCTCGGCACCAGAAAGCTGGATGCGGGGTTGCGCACCTGGAATCCTGGCACTCGGGAGGCAGAGGGAGGAAGATCTTTAGGCCAGCCTTGACGACATAGGAAATGCCTTTTTTTTTTTTGTGGTACTGGGGTTGAACCCAGGGCCTTGCGCCTGCATGCTCTGCAAGTGCTGGACCACTGAGCTGCGCCCCCAGCCCATTTTTTTTACTTTTTGAGACAGGGTCTCACTAAATTACACAGACTACCTCTGGTCTTGAACTTGCGATCCTCTTGCCTCTGCCTCCCGAGCTGTTGGGATGATAGGCGTGCACCACCACGCCCAGCTTTTTTTTTCTTTTTGAGACAGGGCCGAGCTGGGTAGCCCAGGCTGGCCTTGGATTTCCGTTGATCCTTCTGCCTAGGCCTCCCAAAGGTTGGGATTATAGGCGTGCACTGCCATGCCCGGCTAAGAAAGTTACGTCTGAGAGGAGACCCTCAGAGGGGAGGCTATGGAAATCCCAGGGGAGCAGATGAGCCCACTGGCATCCGCCTCCCCCCTCCGCCCCACAGCTTCAGCATTTAGAAATAACAGGCTTCTAGCTTGGCACGGGGCCTCTGCACTGTTGGCTGACCCTGGCCATCGCCCCAGGAGGCCAGGCCCTGAGTGGGGGCTCCCTGGGAGGCAGGCATCTCATGGGCGCAGGGTGGCAGACAGCAGCCTCCCCTCTGATTCCTCAGATATCTCGGCCCCCAGGAAGCTGTGACTTTGACCCCAGTTGCTGCAGGACTGTCGTCAGGGGTAATCGTGGGGATCGTATGGGTGTCTCACGGGAGGCCACTGCCTCTGCCTGCCGCCAGCTACCTGTGTTTTCTCACGGCAGGCCTCCCAGGGGGGCCAGAGGGGTTGGGGTTTGCAGTCAGAGAAAAGCTTTTGTCTTCCTGGTTTCTGTGCCTGCATCCATCACCTTGTCCCCTCTCCGATCTTCCTTTCTCATTTCCTCTTTCTCTCTCTTCCCTGGTCCCTCCCTTCCTTTTCCCCTCCCTTCTCTCCTCTCTCCGTTTGTCCTCTCCTCTCCTCTCCTCTCCTCTCCTCTCGTCAAGCTGTAGGGATGTGTTGTTGTAGTAGTTGTTGTTAGGTGTCATCAAGTCTGTTCCAACTCCTACCAATCGTCATGGGGTTTTTAATGGCTGATTGTTTTGGGAGTGGACTGCCATGTCCTTCTCCCGTTTGTGCAATGCTGGGGCTCAAACCCGGGTCCTCAGAGAGTGTAGGGCACCTCTCTGCCAACTGAGCTAAACCCCAGGCATAGCGACATAGGTAGGTGTCTTAGTTAGCTGTGTTGCTGTAGCAGTTAGAGGATCAGTCCCAGGTGACAGGGCAGGGCAGAGCAGACCAGGAACAGAGAGACCTGGGCCTCAGGTCAGGGCTGGGGACCTTCAAAGGCTTCTCCCCAGGGACATCACTTCAGCAAAGCTAGAACCCGCCTCCCAAAGTTCCATCCACTCCCAGGGCAGTGCCATCAGCTGGGGACCGAATGTTAAAGCCCCTGACTTTTGAAATGCATTTTATATTCACACCATGACAGCAAGTATACCAGGCTCTGAGTCTGCATCCCCAGTAGTCAAGGAGCCCAGACCCCATGCAAGAGACGCTCCCTGTCTCAGCCACAGGGAAGCCTTGTGGCTTCTAGGTTCTAGGGCAGGGCCAGGGCTTGGAGGAGGAAGCAGTGCTGGAGCCGCCAAGACAAGAGATGGTGGGAGCCGGGCGCAGTGGCGCACACCTGTAATCCCAGCAGCTCGGGAGGCTGAGGCAGGAGGATCGCAAGTTTGAGACCAGAGGCAGACTGTGTAACCTGGTGATACCCTGTCTCAAAAAGTAAAAACAAAAGGGCTGGGGGTGCAGCTCAGTGGTCCAGCACTTGCATGCAAGTGCGAGGCCCTGGGTTCAACCCCCAGTACCGCAAAAAAAAAAAAAAAAAAAAAAAAAAGATGGTGGGAGGCAGGTCTGAGTTCTTCACACTCGAGGAACGAACGGAAAGTTAGGTGGAAAAGCAGTACCCAGAGCTGGGGGGTGGGCCACACCTGGAACCCCAGCACTTGGGAGCTTGAGGCAGGAGGCCTGAGAGTCCCAGGCCAGCCTGGGCTACACAGTGAGCTCCTGTCTCCAAAACTAAAACAGAAAGGGCAGCGTGCACAAGGCAGCTGCCTCCTGACCAGCTCTAACGGGCAAGGCGCCACATTGGCCATGCAGTGTCCGGCCTGGCAAGCTGGCTGGCTGCTTTTCCCTAGTAGTTGGTGGCTTCTCTGGCCTGGCTCTCGCCTGGACCCTTGGTGCCCCACACAGGCGGGAGGACAAGCCAAACCACCTCCCCAGGGACCGTGCCCTTCCCTCACACTCAGGCTGGGTCCTGGCAGAGCGGAGCCCGGGAACCTGCCCCACCAGCTTGAGCAGGCCCATGGCCACCGCATCCATCATAATCCTTGCCTGGGCCTGGCCGGAGCGCTGTCTGCAGGCTGGTCCAAGCTGGGTGGGTGCCACCAACGTTGCCCCCAGGCCTGCTTGCCCAGCTGTTCCTGTGGCTGCCCTCACCACACAGTCTGGCAGTGAACATAACCCCTCATCTCCTTCCTTGTGCAGGAGGATCCCAGTGTCTGAGCGAATGGGGAGTCCTGCATTCGGCCACCATTTGCACAAGACACCCGGCACTGAGCATCCTGCCACGGCCACAAGCAGGGGATCCTTTGGAAGCAAGCACCCACCCTTTGTGCCTTGTGGGGGACAGTGACGCAGAAGCGCCTGTGGGTACCAGAGTTTGCACGGGGGGGCCCGCGTGTCGGTGGGGCGGGAGGGCCGGTGGGCTCTGTACGCTTTCCGCTCAATAAAACGAACCCGGATGGAAAATACTTGAAATCAAAGCTCACTCCTTCCCCTCCCCCTCTCTTCTGTCCCAGGAACCAGATCCTCTTTTGAAAAGACTCTTGTTTAAGAAAAATGGTGTTCTTTTCCTAATTTAACGTGCGCTTTCTCAGATGATTTTCTAATTTATTTGTGTTGAGATTTTGCTGGGTGGCTTTGGCATCCACATCATGCGGTGCGCGTTGGCAGGGATGTCTAACCCACGCCACATGGTGGCACTGGGAGGCCCCTCGCAGTCCCGAGGCTGGGCCTGGGCCCCCTGGGGGCCGTCCGCCTGTTGAAGGGTGTGGGTTCCCCACTGCCCTCCGGTTTGCATGTCTTCTCCTGTCCTGAGCCTGTGGGGGCCCGTGCTTTTGTACTTCTGGGCTTCGGGGGAAGTGTGTAACTTTTCTAGAGAGGGGTGGTGGTTGGGGTTTGAGATACCAAAGCTTTCTCGTTGTGTTTTTAAATAAATATCTTTCAAAGTTCCTCCGTGACTGGTGTGTATCGAACCCCCAGACACATCGTGCACCACCTGGCCCCTGAGTTCTGGGGCATCTGAGGCAGGACGCCCTGGTTCGCCAACCGGGAGGTGGCAGCGCTAGCCCTGTCTCCTGCCCCTCTTCAAAGCAGCCGCCCAAGATGTGTGGCTGGCCACCTCTGCTGACTGGGGCTGGCCGGGTGGTCACGGAGGGAGCTTGCCAAGGGTCGCCAGCATTGCCCCAATCCTTCCCTGCCCCCGTGCCTCCTGCCCCGGCCCACCCTGAAGGGCCTGGGTTCTCCAGCCTGGAGCAGGAAAAATCCTGCAGGGGCCACTGCCAAGAGTCCACTGAAGCCAAGGCCTCTGCCCTGGAAGGGAGGAGGGACTGTCCACTCCAGGGACCAAAAAGGGCCTGGGCTGGGTGTGGCGGCCCACCACAGGGGGTCAGTGGCCTCAGGGCTTGGCTGTTGCCCTGGGTTCCCAACAGGGCTTTAAGCAGCTTCAGTCAGCAGGAAGCCTGGTCCACTTGCCAAGGGCTGCTTGTCTGGTCCACAGAGGGGCAGAGAGTAAACAAGTGTCTCGCACTGTCCTGAAGGGGTCACTTCAGTCTCAAGCCCTCCCACAGCTGTGGTGGACGCCAAGCTCCGCCCTGGTTTCCTCCAGACACAGACACGGGCTGGCTCGCCTCTTCCCGGGAGTGAGCCTCGGGGGGACCACAGGGTGTCCTTTAGAGTGTGACATGTCCTCCAATTGCTCCATGAAGCCAGAAGCTACCACACAATGTGGGCCACACTTCGTGACTCCGGCCCACTGTTGAACTTGGAGTTGGACACTGTGTAGTCTGGCATGAAGGTGAAGATGATCCCGCGAGGAGGCGCACGGCTGTCCTCCCAGCAACTCGGGAGGCAGAGGGAGGAGGATGGCAGGTTCAAGGCCAGAGGCAGCCTGTGTAACATAGCAAGTCCTTGGTTCAAGATAAAAAATAAAAAAATGGGCTGGGGGTGCAGCCCAGTGGTATAGCACTTGCAAAGTGTGTGTGAGGCCCTGGGTTCAACCTCCAAGGACCACAAAATAAATAAAGAAAAAATAAAATTATCTCAAGCCGGGCACGGTGGCACATGCCTGTAATCCCAGCGGCTTGGGAGGTGGAGGCAGGAGGATCACAAGTTCGAGACCAGAGGCAGTCTGCATAATTTAGTGAGACCCTATCTCAAAAAGTTAAAAAATGGGCTGAGGGTGCAGCTCAGTGGTCCAGCACTTGCAGAGCATGCAGATGCGAGGCCCTGGGTTCGACTCCCAGTACTGGGAAAAAAAAAAAAAGAATAAGATGTTCTGCATGTTCGAGACTTGTGTTTAGGGACCTCCCTAATAAGCAGTGGCTTGAGCTTCAGAGGTCTGGTTGAGTCTGGCCATTGGGCAGGCACCCCACTTACCATCGCTGCAGAAAGAAGGCCCCAGGAGGGTGAGAGGGTCCCACGCCTGCAGGGGATGGCTGAGCAAACAGCCTCACCCTGAACAGCCTGCTGCCGTCAGCCACTCCCCTGCTTCTGGGATTCTCTCCCCGGACTTTGGCCAACGGGGAGCTTGGAATGAATCATTTGATTCTGTAAATGTGTATTGAAAATCTTCCAGCAGGCCATGCAGCTGGCCTTTGGGGTGACGAAGGGGGAAGTTATATTTGACAAATGTCTGCTATGTGCTTGGCTGACCCTCCTAAGTTCTAAGAAGACAGCGGCTCTATCTGGTTTTTGTTTTTTCAATCTGGTCAGAAACTACGTGTTGAATTACATTGATATATGCTACGCCAGGTGGGCTTTTGGGGTTGCAAATGACAGAAAAATTCATTATGATTGGCTTAAACCAAAGGAAAAATATTGGTCCACATACCAGGCTAGTCTAGCGGGAGCTTCAGGAATGGCTTGATCTAGGCTTCAAGGGACTTTGGTAGAATATACCTCTTAACTCTGCCCTGGGTAGATTGGCTTCATCCTCACACGGGCTACCCTTGTGGTACTGAAAATGGCCACAATCATCACAAGCCTGACGGCCTCCAAACATCAAGCCCAAGGGAGTCCCGGTCCCAGCATTCTTATGCCAAGTGCTGAGGCTCACCTCTGATTGGATGGCCCAACCCTGAGCCAGGCAGTGTGGCCAGGATGAAAGGGACATGTGGAATAAGTTAGACTGAGCAGGCCATTTTCTCAGCAATGGGGATGCGGTCAATCTCAAACCACCCAATAGGAAGTCATTGAAGGTGGTCTTCCAGAGGAAATGTGGGGGGTTATCAGGAAGGAGGGGGAATGAGTGCCCACAGCAGGTACAGGCCTCCAGGCCACCCTGCAAGGTCAGTTTCCTTCCAACTGTACAGACGAGGCCAGAGAGGCTGTGAGACGCTAAGTCACAAGTTTGAGGAGTCTGGGGTGTTCCCAGTCCATCCTGCTTCCAAAGCAGATGTCCCTCTGCTGGCTGAGTCCTGGCGGACGCGCTTTGGAAAGAGCCTCTTGCCTGTTGGTCCTGAAGCAGCACCGATTCCTACCAGGCAGGCGCGACTACCCTTCTTCACCTGGAACCTCTCTGGCTAGGGAGGCTGGAGGGAGCACTGCAGAGACAGGGGAGACAGCTGGGGGACAGTGCCAGCCCACAAGCTCAGTTCCCAGAGATGACCAAGTCCCCTCGGTTCTCTTTCTGATAGGACACTGCCCCGGCTCCGGGGGCATCTTGTCTAAAGGAGAGACATCCGAAACGAGGCAATGTTGCGGCAGCTGGGGCTGTGGGTGCAGGCGGCTGCCAGTGTAACTGCGCCTGGGGGGTCAGGGCGGCTACCAGAGGAAAGGGTCACCTCCAGCTGGAACCTGAGGGGTGACGGGAGTCAGCTAGCAAAGCAGGGGAGGCCACCGCACAGGAGAACACAGGAGGGGGCAGGGGGGAGCAGCAGGAACATGAGCAACAGAAACGTCTGTCCGTCTGGAGGTCTAGAGTGAGGCATCTGTCAGGGAGGGGGAGCAAGTTGCTCACACACGGGACCCTCAGGGCAAGGGGTGGCTCTGGCCAATTCAGGGCAATGGTGAGGCTAGAGGTAATCATCGCATCTTCCCTGATCACGGTCACAGTTTTGGCCAATCTTTATGGCTCCCTCCAAAGCCAAGGGACGACAATCTATCTCCCCATTTTGTAAAATTGAGATCCAATTAGAAGACAGTGGCTCGCCAAAGGTCACAGGGAGTTCACTCAGGGAGCCGGGTGTCACTTCAGCAGGAATGCACTCTCCCAGCACAGGTTAATGACTGTCCTATTAACCTGCAGAGAGCAGTACAAATCCTAGTTCCTGGATGTCCCAGGAACCACAAGAACCATTGTGTGTGTCCTCAGAGATGACAGGACAGGGCCAGGAAGCTCAGGAGAAAGACTGTGGCTTCTTCCAGAATCATCATCTTCTTCTTCCTCTTCCGGTTCCCCTTCTCCCCCTCCTTCTCCCCCTCCCCCCTCCCTCTTCTTCTTCTTCTACTTCTTCTTCTACTTCTTCTTCTTTTTAAAAGACAGAGTCACTGTGCGACCCAGGCTGGCCAGGAATTCCCATTGTAGACCAGACTGGCCTCCTGCCTCAGCTTCCCCAGTGCTGGAATTACAGGCATGCGCCACCACGCCCAGCACTCAGGATAAAATCTTGTGCCTTGTCACTAAGCACCACACCAGTTTACTGTATGTAAAACAGAATAGTGGCTGGGATTGTGTGACCTGGGTTCCATTTCCAGCTCTGTCATTGTCATTGAATGACCTTGCACCAGTGAGTGTCACACTCTGCCTTCCTACCGGTAAAGTGGGTCTAATGACATCTTCCAACTTCATAGGACGGTTGAGAAGTTCCATTAAATAAATGACCATGTGTGAATAAACGTGCTTTGATAAAATCAAATTGTATACCAACACAAGGGCGATCATTTATAGTATATAGAGACAGGGGAATGCAGATGACCACACCTAAATCTGGGCTCCATGGACAGAATTTGGGGGGGAGGAGGCGTCTGTGAACTTGGGTCAGAAAGCTATCCTTATTTGCATTAATCTAACGGAAATTTTTACCCCTGCAGCAGTACCACGGTGGCATCTGATCCCGTCAGATCTCAGAAGCTAAGCAGGGTTGGGCCTGGTTAGTCCTTGGATGGGGGACTGCCTGGGAACACCAGGTGCTGTAGGCTTGGGAGAAGGACCTGGCAACCCACTCCTGAAACAATCAGCCATTGAAAACCCTATGAGTAGCAGAGAAGCGGTAGCAATAGTGTTTCATCTATTGTATGTAGGGTCACTATGAGTTGGACACTGATTCAATGACACCTAACAATTGATATTTAGCATTTCTTCTTTTTTTTTTTTTATTTTTGCAGTGATAAGAGGTCAAACCCAGGGCTCCTCCCATTCTCAATTTAAACAGTATGTCATTGACCCAAGTAGAAATCACAGATAAGTTCATGACACATTATAGTTGTTCATTACCTTGAAATATTGCTTATATTCATCATGGCTTTGATGTTATGGGTGTCATTAAACCTGTCACTAGGTCCCAATATTTAATTTGTTTCTTTCAGGAGAGGGTATTGAACCCAGGCCCTCACACAGGCTAGGCAAGCGCTCTCCTATTGATCTGTACCCCCAGCCCCTTTTCTTATTTTTTATTTTGATGCAGGGTTTCACTCGATTGTGTAAACTGCCTTGGCCTGATCCTCCTTCAGCCTCCCTAGTTGCTGGAATTAAGTCGTGTGCGTGTATGTTGCCATATCACAAATTAGTTTTTAAAATATGTTTAAAACTTTAAAAAGATGATCATGTTTCACATATGCAAAAGCAGACCAAATAGTATTCAATGTTGCCCTCCTAGAATCTCACATCACTAGCAGGGCTCATGGCTACCTAGAACGAAGACATTCCCCAGCATCTTTCGCAGCTGGGTGTGGGCATGAGACTGAGTTCGGGCCATTGAGATTGGTTAGAAAATTCACTCACAGCCAGGTGTGGTGGCGCATGTCTGTCATCCCAGAGACTTGGGGGGTGGAGGCAGGAGGATCACAAGCAGCCTATGTAATTTAACGACAAAAAAAAAAAAAAAAAAAAGGCTGGGGCTGCAGTGGTAGAGTGCACACACACACACACACACACACACACACACACGGAAGAAGAGGAAGAAAAAGGAAAAGAAGGAAAGAAAAATTCACTTCAGTCGAGTTTTATCACAACCATTAGAAGTTATCAAAGACCATTCTCAAATTTCCTATCTATAACAAGTGATCTCGCTCTAATTTTTTTCTTTTCTTTCCCTCCCTCCTTCCCTCCCTTTCTTGTTTTTCAAGACATTGAGACAGGGTCTCACTATGTAGCCCAGAGTGGCCTAGAACTCCTGCCTCCCCTCCCAAGTGCTGGGATTACAGGTGTGGGTGGCCACTATGTCCAGCCTAGCTCTACTTTTGAGGTTGGATTACTTTACCAGAAACCAATGGCAGCATTTATAAATATAATTTGTAGGGACTCCAGCCAATAATACCTTTTAAAAAAAAATTTAAGGTTATTGTATGTTGTTACATACTGTTGAGTTGGATCCAACTCAGTACCATTTTAACAACAGAGTGAAACACTCCCCAACACTGCCATACCTGGCACTAATTGTTAGTGCTTCTCTGCTGCTTATAGGATTTTCAATGGCTAATTGTTTTGGGAGTGGGCTGCCAGGTCCTTCTCCCATTATAACTGCAAGCAATTAAATATTTCTTTTTCTTTCTTTGTGGTGCTGTGGAGGGAACCAGGCCTTGTGCACACTAGGCAAGCTCCCTACCACTAACCTGCGCCCTTAGCCCCAAATAGTTTCTTCATTTTGTGTTTGCCTTTCCCCTGTATATGCTTGCCTCTGACAATTTGTCCCTGACACACTAAACCTCTTCAGATTTGGTGTCCCCAATCAGGGATTGATTTTAACTTGCACTCTAAAATCCTGTTGTGCTTCAGAAATTCTCAACTGGGCCGATGGATCCTGGAAGCTGACTGAGGCCGACTGCTGCCTGGG
>VMDO01005108.1:0-115686 GCA_007922755.1 Pedetes capensis
TGCCCTCGAATGTTGAGCAGCTAAAGCAAAAGGAAGACATGATGAAGTTAAGGAACTAAACAGAAGATTTCAGAAGGCAGCTCGAGCAAGACAAAAACAAATATTATAACGACATGTGCAAGGAGCTGGAGGCAGAAAATCAAAAGGGCAGAACGTGCTCTGTGCTTCTCAAGCTTAAGGTAATGAAGAAAAAATTCAAGCCTCGAGTGGCAGTAGTGAAAGATTCTACAGGGAAAATATTAAATGATGCAGGAAACATCAAAAGAAGATGGGAAGAATACACAGAGTCATTATACAAGAAAGAATTGGTAGATGACCAACCATTCCAACAGGTTGCATATGGAGAGGAACCAATGGTGTTGAAGGACGAGGTGGAAGCTGCCTTGAAAGAACTGGTGAAACACAAGGCTCCAGGAATTGATGGGATACCAGTAGAGATGTTTCAACAAACAGATGCAGCACTGAAGGTGTTAACATGTTTATGCCAACAGATTTGGAAAACTGCTACTTGGCCAACTGACTGGAAGAGATCCATATTTGTGCCTATTCCCAAAAAAGGGGATCCAACTGAATGTGCAAACTATCAGATAATATCATTAATATCACACACCAGCAAAATTCTACTAAAGATCATTCAGAAGCGACTGCAGCAGTATACAGACAGGGAATTACCGGAAAATCAAGCGGGATTCAGAAGAGGGCAGGGAACCAAGACATCATTGCTGATGTCAGGTGGATATTAGCTGAAAGCAGAGAATATCAGAAAGATGTTTATCTATGTTTTATTGACTATGCAAAAACATTTGATTGTGTGGATCATAACAAATTATGGATAACACTTCGGAAAATGGGAATACCAGAACACCTAATTGTGCTCATGAGAAATCTGTACATGAACCAGGAGGCAGTTGTTTGAATAGAACAAGGAAACACTGAGTGGTTTAAAGTTGAAAAAGGTGTGTGTCAGGGCTGTATACTTTCACCCTATATCTTCAATTTATACGCTGAGCAAATAATCCGAGAAGCTGGACTTTATGAGGAAGAATGTGGCATCAAGATTGAAGGAAGACTCATTAACAACCTCATTATGCTGATGACACAACTCTGCTTGCTGAAAGTGAAGAAGATATAAAACATTTACTGATGAAGATCAAAGATCATAGCCTTCAATATGGGTTACGAGTAAACATCAACAAAACAAAAATCCTTACAACTGGGTCAGCACGCAACTTCACAATAAATGGAGAAAAGATTGATGTTATCCAAGATTTTGCTTTGCTTGGGTCTATAATCAACACCCGTGGAGGCAGCAGTCAAGAAATCAAAAGACGCATTGCTCTAGGAAAAGTTGTGGCAAAAGATCTCTTTAGAGTATTGAAAAGCAAAAATGTCACATTGAAGACGAAGGTGCATCTGACTCATGCCATGGTATTTTCAGTGGCATCATATGGTTGTGAAAGCTGGACATTGAACAAGAGAGACAGAAAAAGAATTGATGCTTTTGAATTGTAGTGCTGAAGACGTCTATTGAATATACCATGGACTGCCAAAAGAACCAACAAATCTGTTCTAGAAGAAGTGCAACCAGAGTGCTCCTTGGAAGCAAGAATGGCCAGACTGCATCTTACATATTTCGGACATGTAGTCAGAAGAGATCAATCCCTGGAGAAGGACATCATGTTTGGGAGAGTGGCAGGTCAACACAAAAGAGGAAAACCCTCCACCAGATGGATTGACACAGTGTCTGCAACAATGGGCTTAAACAAATAAGATCGTTTGCCTGGCACAGAATCGGGAAGTGTTTCCATCTGCTGCACATAGAGTCGCTATGAGTCAGACTCGACTGGACGGCACCTAACAACAACAACAACAAGTTTTGGAGCAACTGAAATTTGGTAAATACAGAACTATATTTACCAAAACTGTATATTTCACTGTTGGGTGTTAAGATTTTGGTTAATAATAATAACAACAACAATATTTATAATATTGTCATTGTTGTTAGGTGCCATCTAGTCATGTCCAACTCATAGCTACTCTTACAGGGTTTTCAATGGCTGATTATTTCAGAATTGCCTTGGGAGTGGATTGTCTTGTCCTTCTCCCATATTTCCGGTGCTGGGAATCGAACCTGGGACCTGAGAGACTGCAGAGTCGTGCGCTACCAACTGAGTTAAATCCCAGCCCCAGTATTTACAATAGTAAAAACAAAACAAAGAAAATGGAAGGTAGCAAGTAGATGTTGTTCAATACTTATTTTTTCTGCCTGATTTGGGAGAAAACTATACTATTTTATAAATTTAGGCTTTGATAATTTTTTATTGTTAATTGTATATACTAAATCTTTGATAAACAAGCCACTAAAAAGAATAGAAAGTCAATCAGTGAAATCCAACCCAGTAATGAAAAAAATGGACAGAGATAATAATGAAAACTTCATAAATGTATACAGTCAGAACCAACCTACATAACAATAATCAATTGACTGGTTCATATTTCTTTTCATATTCTCAGAATTCTCATGGAGTTAGGCTACATGAAATTAAAATTGCAATGAATGATAGGAAGAACACTCACATGTCTCAGATTTTTAGGCAATAAAACTTTTAGAAAGTTTTGATCTTTTCAGTTATATGACTCATTAGATAGGCCTTAATCTTTATGCCTGTAAAAGATATTGCAGATAGAATCAAATATCAGAAAGAAAAAAATGTCTTTCCTTAGACCATGTACTCTGACACTTTAGTTAGAAAATAGCATCAGTACAGTGATTGTTAAAATTAGCTTACCAAGTCGTTCTATCCCCCACATATCTGTCAGTTTGCTATACTGTGGGGGCTTGCATGTGGCTGTGATGCCTAAAGCTATGCTACGGTATTAACAGACACATGCAGGGTCACCCATGGTGGATAGATTTCAGCTGAGTTTCCAGACTAAAACAGACTCGGGAGTAGGACCTGGCAGCCCACTACTGAAAAAGTTAGCCATTGAAAACCCTATGAATAATTGAGAAACGCTGTCAGATATAATGCCAGGAAATGAGCCCTCCGGGTAGGAAGGCACTCAAAAATGACTGGGGAAGAATTGCCTCCTCACAGTACAGTCTACCTTAATGATGGGAATGGAGTAAAGCCACAGGGACCTCCATTTGCTGATGTGGCAAGACTCAAAATGAGGAGGAACAACTGAAAATATCCTTTAATAATTGGAACATGGGATGTATATAGTATGAATCTAGGAAAATAAGAAATTGCCAAAAGGGAAATGGAGCACATAAACATGGACATTCTAGGCATCAGTGGGCTAAAATGGACTGGCATGGGCCATTTTGAATCAGATAATCATATGGCCTACTATGCTGGGAATGACAGCTTAAAGAGAAATGGGATTGCATTTATCATCAAAAAGGACATCTCAAGATCTGTCCTGAAGTATAATACTGTCAGTAATAGAATAATATACATATCCATACAAGGAATGCCAGTTAATATGACTATTATTCAAATTTGCACACCTACCACTAAGGCCACAAATGAAGATAGGGAAGATTTTTATCGGGTTCTGAAATCTGAAATAGATTGAACATGTAATCAGGATGTACTGATAATTACTGATGACTGGAATTCAAAAGCTGGAAACCAGAAAGAAGGCTGAGTAATTGGAAAATATGGCCTTGGTGACAGAAACAATGTTGGAGATCACTTGATAGAATTTTGTCAGACCAATGATCTTTTCATTGAACATACATTTTTTCCACAAACATGAATAGTGATTATATGTATGGAATTCATCAGATGAAACACACAGACGCCAAACTGATTATGTTTGTGGAAAGTGATGATGGAAAAGCTCAATATCAAATGTCAGAATGAGACCAGGTGCTGATTGTGGACCATCAACTACTCATATGCAAGTTTAAACTGAAACTGAAGAAATTAGAACAAGTGTCCAAGAGTCAAGGTATAACCTTGAGTATATCCTACCTGAGTTCAGAGACCACCTCTAGAACAAGTTTGATGCATTAAACATTAATGGTAGAAGACCAGACAAGTGGTGACATGACATCAAAGACACCATTCATGAAGAAAACAAAAGGTTGTTATAAAGACGGGATAAAAAGAAAAGACCAAATTATATGTCAAAAGAGACTTTGAAATTTGCCCTTGGTCATTGAGCAGTTCACATAAAATGAAGACATAATGAAGTTAAGGAACTAAACAGAAGATTTCAATGGGTAGCTGTTGTTGTTGTTGTTGGGTACCATCGAGTCGTGTCTGACTCATAGCAACCCTCATAGGGTTTTCAATGGCAGATTGTTTCAGGATTGCCTTGGGAGTGGGTTGCCACATCCTTCTCCCATTTTTGCAGTGCTGGGAATTGAACTCAGGACCTCAGAGATTGCAGAGCAGCACTCTACCAACTGAGCTAAATCCCAGTCCAATGTGTAGCTATAGAAGAAGAAATCAAATACCATAATGACATATGCAAATGTCTGGAGATAGAAACCCAAAAAGGAAGAACATATTCTCTTTTTCTCAAGCTTAAGGAATTGAAAAAATTCAAGCCTTGGGTGGCAATAGTGAAGGAGTCTACAGAGAAAATATTAAACAATGTAGGAAGAATCAGAAGATGGCAGGAATACACGAAGTCATTATACAAAAAAGAATTGGTAGATGACCAACAATTTCAAAAGGCTGCATATGTTCAGGAACCAATAGTCCTGAAAGACAAAGTGGAAGCTGCCTTGAAGGAATTGGTGAAGGACAAGGGTACAAGAATTGATGGAATACCTATTAAGATGTTTCAGCAAACAGATGGAGCATGGGAGGTGCTCATTTATTTATGGCAAGGGATTTGGAAAACAGCTACCTGGCTAATTGACTGAAAGAGATCTATATTTGTGCCTACTCCCTAGAAAGGGTATCCAGTTGAATGTGGAAACTAATGAACAATATCATTAATGTCACATGCAAGCAAAATTTTGCATAAGATCATTTGAAAGTGACTGCAGCAGTATATAGACAGGGAACTGTTAGAATCAAGTTGGATTCAGAAGAGGGTGGGGAAACAGGGACATCATTAATAATGTCAGATGGATATTAACCAAAACCAGAGAATACTAAGAAGATATCTATCTATGTTCATCAACTATGCAAAGGCATTTGACTGTGTTGATCACAATAAATTATAGATAGCATTGCAAAGAATGGGAGTACCAGAACACTTAATTGTACTTACAAGGAATCTATACATGGACCAGGAGACAGTTATTTGAACAGAACAAGGAAACACTGTTTGGCTTAAAGTCAAGAAAGGTGTATGTCAGGGCTGTATCCTTTCACCATATCTCTTCAATTTCTATGCTGAGCAAATAATTCAAGAAGTTGAACTTTATGAAGAAGAACATGGCATCATGATTGGAGGAAGACTCATTAACCACCTGCTTTATGCAGATTACACAACTGTGCTTGCTGAAAGTGAAGAGATTTGAAACATTTACTGATGAAGATGAAAGAACATAGTCTTCAGTATGGATTATGCCTCAACATCAACAAAACAAAAATACTTACAACTGGGTTAGTATGCAACTTCAAGATAAATAGAAAAAGATTGTAGTTGCCCATGATTTTGCTTTACTTAGTTCTAAAATCAACACCCATGGAAGCAACAGTCAAGAAATCAAAATGTATATTGCTTTGGGAAAAGCTGTTGCAAAAGACTTCTTTAAAGTTTTAAAAAGTGAAGATGTCACATTGAAAACAAAGGTGTGCCATGGTATTTTCAGTCACATCATATGGTTGTGAAAACTGGATGTTAAATAAGAGGGACAGGAGAAGAATTAATGTTTTTGAATTATGGTGCTAGAGATGAATATTGAATATACCATAGACTGCCAAAAGAATTAACAGATCTGTCCTAGAAGAATTGCAGGCAGAGTACTCCTTGGAAGCAAAGATGGCTAGACTGCATCTGATGTATTTTGAATATGTAGTCTGGAGAGACATTATGTTTGGATAGTAGCAGGTCAACAACAACAACAACAAAAAAGGAAAACCCTCAGATTGACTCAGTGTCTGCAACAGTGTGCTTAAATATAAATAAAATTGTGTGCCTGGCACAGAATTGGGTAGTGTTTTGTTCTGTTATACAAAGGATTACTATGAGTAGGACCTGACTTGATGGCACCTAACAACAACAAAGTCTTTCTACTGGAAAAACATGGTAGGAAATTGTTCTAAATAGTTCCCTCTAAATCATACTTAATAAGGTAATTGATTCATCCAGGAAGAAAATGACAGTCTTCCCTCAGGTAGGCACAGTTGTTTGTTAACTCACCTCATGTTTATTTCATCAACACACACATACGCAATGGCCACATTTTACCAATCATTTACCATTGTTCTCTGCATCTCAGTTTCTCTGTGATTCCATTGGATGGAGTATCAAATGCCTTGCTATATGCTCTAGAATGGGGAATAAGGAAACAGAAGTCAAAGCTCTGCATTTAAGCTGTGTACTTGGTCCCATTCATCATTGTTAGGCCTGTGGGATCCAGAAAAGATAGCTGCCAGATAAATGGAAAGTGGAAAAGGGTAGAGCATGCCAGAGAGAAGCCATGATTTTTACTTTTTTTTTTTCTAAGACAAAATAACTTTCTCTTTCCATTTAAGGAATAAAATAGCATTTGCTTAAATTAATCACTGATTTGTCTTGTTTCAATATTGCTTTTTAGTGAAATTTAACTTTCTGTGTCCTATCTCTCTAGTCACTCTTAAGGCATAGGATCTTATTAATGTTAGTATTTCTAGCACTTAATAAAGAGTTGTCACATAGCAAATACAATAATGTTTGATGAATACATAAATGCTACAGATGAGAAGGGTATTTTCTTATAAAATTTTAAGATGAGAATAAGTCTGCCCAAGGAGTTTCACAACAAAAGTGGAACAAGAGACCTGAGATCTTACTCTCTTCCACCCCGTCAAACCCAGTGCACTTTCCATAGCCTCACGCTCTACAGATACAGAAAACTCATGCTCAGCTATTTTTGCAAGTATAGTTTTTTCTATGTAAAGAAAACCTTCTGCCTTTTCTACCACTCAAAAACCAAACAGACATAACACATAACAATAATTGGAGCCAAACAACATAACCACAATCAACTGACTGGTTCACATTTCTTTTCCTTGAAATGGTCCCAAATGTTAACCTTGAGAGAGGACTTCCTACTTGTCATTATGTAATAGTATTTATTTATTTATCTAATATTACATGCCTTTCCTTTTTAGTCTCTGTTAATAATTTAGTGATGTTTAGTGTACCATCTTCCTGGAGCTTATAGGTAGAGGCAGTACTTTGTTTTTTCTCGTCAGCATTATTCTCTTTCTATTTTATAAATTTCTCCATGATTAGACAAGGATCTTTGGAAAACACTAGAAATCAGTTAGCAACTAAGGTATTACTTTTGAATAATACCCTAATTCTCCAGTTGTTTTTTCTGTACACCTTAAACCTATTCTTCTCCACTGGAAAGGACTTATAGGTTTAATGGTCAGTATTTATTTTTCTCCCTTTCAGGCTTATCTTTTAAAGGTCTTGCTAAAGTTTGCCTTACATTCACTGCCTAACAGACTAGAAAGACAGGAGAGAAGTAGCAGCAAGAACAGCTGAATGGAATTGTTCATTATGATTGACAAAGGCCTGCAGTGTGTGTGCTGGAAATAAAGAGACTTTTGTGTGTGGGGAAGCATGTGACCAGCTGCCCCAATTTGGTCAGAGCAGTTCCATTTGTTAGTCCACATTTCTGGATTTTCTTTGAGATTCTATTGAACCTGGTCTTTTCCACATTCTGTCCCACCTTCCCCTCGTTATCCTGAGGGATAACAGCAGGGGTGACTCCTCTCAATCGCCATACAATTCCTATTTTAAGCTTTCCCTTAGTTTTCTAAGGCCTTCAAACAGTTTTGATCCTGGATTAAAAGAATCCATCATAAACACTTATTTATAAATTATATTCATATACTACTTATTTTGAAACTTTATGCTGTGTATCATATACCTTACAAAATACAAAAAAACAGGTTGGGGATATAGCTTAATAACAGAGCACTTGCCTAGTATGTGTGAAGCCCTGATTTCTATCCCCAATACTGCAAAAGAAAACAGAACACACACACACACACACACACACACACACACACACACACACACACACGCACACACACGCACACAAATATAAATTAAAAGTGAGAGGCACAGAGTAAATGTAAATAGAATTATTCAAAATATTTTCCTCCAGTACCGTAATGCATCATCTTGTGTACCTTCAGGATATTTGCTCCCTGTGTAGAGACTACTGAATAAAAAACATCTGTGAGTAGACTAATGGAATGTGCAGTCTAATCTGAAGAGCTGCATCTCCTTTTGACATATGGGGTGGTGACAACCAGAGAGCTTCCCTGAACTTCTGGATCCTGCTTGGAAGACTATGCAAAAAGTGCCTAAAAGCAAGTGTTCAAGCTCAGTGTTATGAGACCTGAAATCCAGTCCTACCTAGCCCTGTCATAAATCAGTTCTACAAAGTTGGGAAGTTTCTAAGTTTGTCATTGGTAAAAATAATAACTTTTTGCCTATTTTTCCCATTTGCTATAAATATCAAACAAGGCAAGGGATTTGCAGGAGTTTTGTAAAGGGTAACATGGAATACAAATAGAAGTGGTATTATTATTTTTGAAGATTACTGAAGGAAGAGTTATTTCCCCCCTATTATTTATTGCATCAGTAAAATTATTTGAACTCAGACTCCTCTCCTATGTGTTCTTCACCATAATATGAACGATCATTGGTGAAAATCCAAAACTTCTAGCTTCAGAATTTAGTAAATACTTTCCCAACCCTTCCTCTCAAGGCTTTAGAAACATAGAAGGTAGGAAGAAGAAAAAATTTTAGAGCTAAAGGAACCTAAAATACCATCTTGGCTGAATAATATTCCATTGTGAATATATACCATATTTTTAATATCCATTCATCTATTGAAGTACATCTGAGCTGGTTCCTTTGCAATTATGGAGAGTGCTGCAATAAACATAGAAGTTCAGGTGTCTCAGTAGTATGATGACTTAGCTTTCTTTTGGTACCAACCCAGGAGTGATATAGCTGGATCATATGGCAGATATTATTCAGTTATAAAGAAGAATGAAATTACATCATTTGCAGCAAAATAAATGGACTTGGAGATCATTTTAAGTGAAATAACCCAGACTTAAAAAGAGAAATCCAACAGTTTCAGTCATATGCAGAAGCTATTGAGGTTAGGTGCCATCTAGTCAGGTTGAACTAATGGCGACACTGTGTACAACAGAACAAAAGAGGCACTATATCTGACAGCTCTTCTCTACTACTTCTAGAATAGTCAATGGCTGATAGTTTAGAGATTGTTTCAGGAGTGAGCTGCCAGGTCCTTTCTCCCGTTTTTATGGTGCTGGAGATTGATCCCAGGGCCTCAGAGTGTGCAGAGCAGGCACTCTAACTGAGCTTAACCCCACCCGTATGTGGAAGTTTGATATCCTTAAAGGAAAGAAAATGTATTTATATGTAAAATTGTATATATCTAAGTTTGCAAAATACTTCTGGAATGGGGGACAAGTGAGAAGGGGTTGGAGTTGGAACAAGTCGGGGGGAGCAACATAGAGGGGTAAAGAGGGAGAGAACAAGGCAAAGTATGAAAAAGTATGAAAATCCCATAATGAAACCCATTATGCTATATGATATTTTTAAAATATACCATACCTCATAAATATGCAAAATTATTATTACATGCTAATCAAAAAATAAAATAAAATGAAAAATGTTTAAGGGAATAAAAATTTTAACTATCTTGGTTTGAGCATTGCAGATTGTATATATGTGCTGAATTATCACTCTGTCATAATGTTACACCACAAACATGTAAAATAAAAATCAAAAAATTTAAAAAATAAGAAAAAAAGAAACAATTGGGAAAGGAGCCACATTAGAACCATAGATGAACCTATTTTGGAATTCATTTTTCTTTCTAATAATGTCACTACAATTCTTTTTCTTCTTTCAGGGCTGGTTTCCACAATCATAGTTCTCTAATATTTATAATTACTCTTCAGTGGCTTGTTTCACTGTAGCAAATCATGCCCTGATTAAATTCACTCTATGTCTCTATTCTCCGTTGCAAAAGATACTCTCCCTTCTGATATCTTTAGGTCTTACAAATCACTTTCAGCTCCGAAGCTGTCTCCAATTCTTTCTTATTTCCATTTGACTCTACTTGGATTGCCTTGTTACCCACCGGGGATCTTTTCTTGTCAGGAAAGGACTGTGGACTAAATGGCCAGAGATGGCCACTTAAATTGTCATGGAAGGTGCCTGTCCTTTACAAAGCACTTGACAACTGTTGTGTGAGTCACATTAGGTAAAATAACCTCCTCAAAGAAGGTAAAAATAAGAAGGTAAAAATAACCTTCTTACAGAAGTCTCACACCAGAAATAGGTGTGAATATTTTGGAGAGGAGAATTTAGAAGCGGGTGTTTGAAATGACACGGGCAGAGGCTGGTAATATAGTTGTCTATTCCTCCTGGAGACTCTTTGTTTCCTGTGAGTGGTTTCTCTAATTAGGAGAATCTTCCCCTTTCTTTTTCTGTCCTCTTCTTTTAGCTCCAGTTTTCCCCAACTTGCCCACTCAAAACAATCTGAATTAATGTGAATCATGCTCATGTCATATTTTCATGGGTTCCATTATCCCCTCTCTAAACTATATTTAGGTATTTAATGGAAAAATATTCTCTGTGAGTAAGATTTATCAAATCTCAGGACCTATGTTTCTAAAGGGATAAAAATAAATTACAAACTTAAAATAAAGTTTTGGCTATCACTATAAGATGAAAGAGCCAAATGTCCAAGGCAAAAGGTTAGCAAACTTTTGTGTGTGTGATTTCCACTCATACTTGGCTTTGTTTTCGTAAAATATACACTTTGTGTATATTAAGATCAGAATGCAAATAACCAGATCACCAGCAGAAGTTTTGAAAACAAAGAAAAATTTATACCAAGGGTGCCAAAAAATGCACACTCATTTTAAGCAATGTAATTTATGTATTATTTTTCAAAGTTGAATTATGATGGTAACCACTTTGAGCACCTCTTTTACTTGCAGACGTCAAATGTGACTTGTATTCATTTTTGTTATCAGTATATAGCAACTATTACAATTTTAATACTTAAAAGTTATATGCAGATGCTGGAGGAGGCTTATGAGAGGATAAGGGGGAAGTTAACATCAGCAAGGTACAATGGAATGCATGCATGGAAATGTCATAATAAGACCCATTAAGTTGTACATTAAAATCACTAATGAAAATAAATAAAATGCATATACTTTTTTGGCACCCTCTGTATATACTTGGTTACCAATGTGTCTTTTAGGAATACCTAGTTTTTTAATGGGCTGAGATTTAGCTCAGTGGGTAGAGCGCTGCGCTGCAGTATCTGAGGCCCCAAGTTCAATTCCCAGCACCACCAAAAATGGGAGAAGGGTCTGGCAATCCACTCCCAAGGCAATCCCGAAACAGTCAGCCATTGAAAACCCTATGAGGGTCGCTATGAGTTGGATACAGACTCGAGGGCACCTAAAAACAACAACAAGTTGTTTAAGAGTTCAAGACCAGAATAACACAAGTCAAAAGGCTTGCATATTGTTTGTTGTCTAAATGTTAAGACGTAACACAATATGAAGCTTAAGAAAAATATAGAAAATAATTACAAGAGGATCAGTTAAGACAGTAGACATCAGACTCAGAGCTAATCCAAACTATTTCAAGAGGTGAAAGAAATAAAAAGCAAAGACTTCCTAGAATATATCATAAGACTTAGAAGACAAGAGTTCTAAATAATCACTAAAAGGAAATTAACCTTGGCACAAAAGGTATGGGAAGTATAGAAGTGGGCAGGAAGAGTAGAGGCTGGGAAGGAGCATGAATTTCCCTTCCAATCTCCTCTTCCTTCCATCCCATTCAAGATGCCAGTCATGGGCTATCACTCTGTGTGGAATATAAAGGCCACTGCTGTAGCAGTGGTTCAAAAGGGTGAAACTATCTCTCAAGGTGACAGCAAATCTTAGTGTTATCCATGTGGTGTTGGTTTTACAGGCATGAATAATACGATAGTTAAGGAGTTCTGAAGGCTCCCACTAAGGTTCGAGAAAATAGCCTGCAAGGCAAGGCAATTTGTACTGGTGTTGGGTACCTTGTGGAGACCCCCTGAGGGCTGATGCATGAAGCTTTGAGGGTGGAGGCTAGGTCACAATGGAGACCCCACAATACTGGAGATTCCAGTAACATGAAACATCTGCCCAGAGAAGTTACCAGCAGTTGGTGGAGCTAGCCCAGGAGGGCTGTATATGCCAGATGGCAGACATGGAGACACAGGATTTGTTTGTCTAGTGGGTTATCAATCTTACTATGGACTGATTTTTCCTTTTTGTACCCTCCATTTCTCATTTTTGGAAGGGGAATGTCTACTCTGTGACACTGTATGCTGAAAGTAGGTAACCTATTTTTTGTTTTGCAGAAGCCCATAGCTAAGTTTGCCTTCAGTCTCAGTAGAGACTTTGGACTTGGACTTTTGAACATGGCTAAGGCTGTTAAGACTTTGGCTATACTTGAAGTTGGACAGAATGTATTTTTCAGTATGAGATGGCCATGGACCTTTGGGGAACAGGTGGAGTTTATGTTTTAAATCTAAAATGTCCCCCAAATGTTCTGTGTTTGACTGTTTGTTTCCCAGCTGGTAGTGCTAATAGTGGAGGCAATGGAACTTTCAGAGGTAGAACTCAGCTTTGCATATGTGTCCACTGGGGAAGGGCCTTTGGAGGCTTTCACTTGAACCTGTGACTCTCTGCTCCTGATCTGCCAAGATATGACATGAGAGTCTCTGGTATGGGTTTATTGCCTGCTGTCACCAGGCCTTCCCCACCACCATTATCGATTGATCCCTAAGTGTGAGGTCCCAACAAATCTCTCCCCCATAAGTTTGTTTTGCTCAGGTTCTCTGTCACAGTAAGGTACTAGCTGACTCATATACATGGATAACAGGATGTGAGTGACAGAAGAAAGTAGCTACAAGCTTTTGATAAAAACAAACAAAAACAAAAAACTCTAGGGAGACACTTTCACTACAGTGAAAGCTGGAGCCTTCCTCTTGTACTCCCATTCCTCAGGCAACATATGGCCTTGTTAGAATACTGCTCAGCTTTGTTCCTTCAATTCTACTCTTAAAACTTGTTTTTATCAGATTACACTTGTATTAAATAATTGTGACTTCAGGGACCATCATTTTCCAAAGTCCAAACAAATATTATTCTGTTTAAGATTAAAACATGACCTGGTAGATTTAAGGGCCAGCCTTCAGGAAATGACCCCATCAACTCTCAGTATGAAGAGAAGGAGGAGCTGAAAGCAGACCCAAAATGATTTAACCAATGCCTGTTTTTAAAATGTTTTCTTACAACTTTCCCAACTAAACCTCATGGCCCCAGTGTGATAGTTCTCTGTTTCCTGTCCAGGACTCAATGGGGCCTGGGAGATTGAATTGGGAGTCTTAATTTCTGGCTCAGCACTACAGGCTTTGCCTAGATGGGCTTTGCCTCGTGGCAAGGTTGGCTTTACTTTAAGTTCAGGTGTACATATTAGGCAGTGGGAATTTGATGTGAATGCCATTTTATTTCCCACTTTGTTGTGATATCTCCTTAAATGATATCTCTGTGACTAAATTCAACAAATCTCCATCATGAAGGCCTGTAGTCCAGAGGGGAGTCAGTGTAAAGGAGAATTGCATTTAGACCTTCATGCTTGCATGTAGCTTTGTTATCCCACCAAACCAGTCACCCTAAGAAAAACTGATCTTGTGATTTCAAGTTTTCCAAGCCAGTTGTGGACATAAATGTACAGATTGGCAATAGGAAAGCATATCTGAAAAACTTTCAAGTCCACTTGAATTTGTGTAGATTTCACATGCATGCTCTGAGCACAAGGCTTATGAAAGAGTCTGTTCTAAAACTGTGGTGCTTGGAGGCCAAAGAATGTGCAGGCATTTCCACACCAAGATACTGAGGCACCTGTACCCCTGACCAATGAGCACTGGAGCCTCTCCCTCCTTCCCCATACTTCTTGGCAGAGAACTTGCCCCAGGAAGGCAAAGCATGAGCTGGCACAGCAGGATGATGTAGGTAGAGGTCAGTGACAGGAAAAAAGAACAATGAGGTGAAGGCTGATAGCAGAGTAGTAAAAGGGAGGTGATGGTCTGAGAAGAGAGGTAAATCTGACAACACCGAATGATATTGTCAAATGCTAAACCAAGTGAATCTCACTCCCTTTTAAACTATGGGAAATATGATTATCATTGAATCCAATTTCCCACATCATTCTCAGGTGATCATACCTCTCTAAGTGTGAAGCAGATGAGAAATTACATGGGATTCAAGGCATACAGTGGAGCCCAGGTGGAGAGGATGTGATAAAGGTAAGATGGTAAGTGTTGCCCAAGCACAAATGCACATGCTTAGAAATGAAATTTTTCTCAAAGTCACACTCTTTATATTGTGCACATGTTATGAAAATTACTCCAACAGTTGCTTGCATTGCCAGATATTGTTCCTGGCCATGACATTGCAAGTGTGAATGACATAAGTGCATATTTGCATGCCAAATGTCTGCTGCATGGAGGGTTCCACCATTGGTGCTGGCCAGCTGCTAACCCAGAATTAATCTCCATAGGAAATAAGTACCTTCAATAGAACATGATGTGGATTCTGCTTAGCCTCAAGTGGACTGGGGCTGGTAACACCTCCAAAGGAAATTTTTCAGCTGCGCAATTTCCTTCTGCTCAGACAGAGAACCTCTACTGCTTGGTCAATGTATGGCAGATGACAAAGACACTTGGGCCCCACTAACACTTGGTCTCCTATAACATTTATAGAATGCATTATGGGCTACCCTACTCCTGTCCTCACACCTCGTATCTCACTTAATTTCCATGGCAGCTGTGGTGGTGAGCTTGGTATTTCCACTTCCATACTACTTCCTCCACCTTCTCTCTTTGTTCATCCATTGTAGCCATGCCAGCCTTCTCATACTTCTTTCCTCAGCCCTGGGCCTTTGCAATTATGCTACCCACCTCAAAGTTCTCCCCAGTCTTTGGTGGGTCTTGGGTTCAGGTTCTGCTTAAACATCACAACGCAGAAAGGCCTTCTCTGCCCATCTCATCAACCCATTGATCCAGTCCTCACCCTTCTATCTCTACACATTCTTTCCCCCTAGGCTGACTTATTTTATTTTATTTTTATTAGAAATTTTTAATGTACATCTTAATATGTTTCATTTTGACATGCTTTTCATTGTGACATTTCCATATATGCATTTTGATAAACATTATTCATATAGGTTACCCCTTACCCTCCCCTATGCTTCCCCGCCTCCCACCCTTCCCATCTAAGTTTCCCATCTAAGTCTTCTCTATCTTTTACTTAGTAGTTTTTTTCTATATGTCCTTGGGTTCTAGTTCTGTTTAAGATAGAAACTTTTCCTGTAGTGGTCTTTGTTTTTATCTTGTTAGAACAATTACATGCGATTTCTAGTCCATTTATATTGACATCATTCTTATCCCCCCACTTTTATTATGATCTGACCTTTGAATAGGATTTTTCCTTCTTGTAATTTTGAATCAGCTCCCTCATATGAGTGAGAATATGTGTTGTTTCTCTTTCTGAGCTCGTGTTCGTTCACTCAAAATAATTTTCTCTAATTCCATCCATTTTGCTGCGAATGACCTTATTTCACTTTTCTTGATTGCTGAATAGTATTCCATTGTGTATATATACCATAGTTTTTTTATCCATTCTTCTGTTGAAGGGCACTTTGGTTGATTCCATATCCTTGCTATTGTGAAAAGCGCTGCATTGAACATGGAGATGCAGGTGTCTCTGTGGTATGATGACCCATCTCCCTTTGGGTAAATTCCCAATAGTGTTATAGCTGGGTCATATAGTAGATCTATTCTTAGTTTTTTGAGGTATCTCCATATTGATTTCCACAGTGGTTGCACCAATTTACAGCTCCACCAACAATGTAAGAGTGTTCCCTTTTCCCCGCAACCTCGCCAGCATTTGTTGTTGTTCGTTTTATTGATCTTGGCCATTCTTACTGGTGTAAGGTGAAATTTATTTTTGTTGAAGCACTTTTAACTATCATAAAATATATTAATCCTTACCTGGTTATTTTGATGTTGTCTCTGTAACTAAATGTAGGATTGAAATGAGCAAAGGCTATTTCTGTCTGTAGTCATTTCTACAGTGGAAACACTACTGGATGATGGTAAATATTTGTGAACCAAATGAATGAATGCATGCCTGATGTGAATGCATGAAATGAACCATTAATTGGGTTGCTCAGTTAGGCAGAGCAGGAGAAATGACTCAAACTGGGTCTTAGGATTTCAAATTCCATGCTATTTCCTGTACACAAGGTTGCCTCTATTGCAAAACTTACATTTGGTTTCAATGTTTATTCCCATGAAAAATAAACTAATTGAAACAGGAAGTCTAAGGCCACTGTCACAGTTCTTATGAATTGGAATTCACATATTAGCAGATAAAGTTATTTTTAATCCTCCCAAAGTTGAAAACAGTATTTCCCTATGAGGATGCAAAGCTAGACACCCAAGATAGCATCCTCTGGATGTGTGGAAGCTATAAATCCTCCAGGGATGTAGAGTATTTTCAGTCAGTTCCCAATAATGAGTAACATCATTAGTGTGACTCCCAGAGGACAGAAAGCTTGCCACCTCAATTTCAAGTGAGCAGATTATAATCCTGGCTAGAGTGTGTAGCTGAAATTGTCATTGTACATGTGGCTCATAATGACTTTTCTGACTCCTTCATATCTCATGACAGATGAAATCTCTTCCTTTGGAGATCTGCAGTATTTGATTTGCACATCTTATATGTTCTCCTCAAAGGTTCTACATATATAAAATGATAATTTTTTAAAATAACACTATTAAGTATTAAGCATGCATTAAGTATTTATGTTATTATGCTATTATTTTTCAGATGTAGAATGATAACATGCTCATAACATAAGACTTTGAATATTAAAATAAATGTGAAAATCATTCATAATTCCACACAATTTTATAGATGAACTATAGAATCACTTAATCAAATTCAAAAAAGAAAACTTCTACTGGAATTGAATTTAGTGTTCCTGATCATATTTCATTAAATTTATAAATTAATTTATAAACTGGCATGTTAGTAATATTCAGTCTTCATATCATTAACATGATACAGCTCCCAGCTTTGTGGTGTTTTAAAAGTTGTATCTCAGTATTTATATATACACACATACATCACATACATATATTATGTATACATGCATTTATAGGTATACATATATCGAATACTTATGTCTTATATGAAGCAAGATACAAGACTTTACTGACCCATATAAGACCTGAATGTGTACTCGAATAATAATACAGGATGTATAGAAACATATATTAAATAATATATTAATCACTTTAAAATGCTTTTGAACTTAAAATTTCTTTTGAAGTTGAAAATTTTTAATAGCACTATTAACTGATGGCTCTTTAGGAGTTTCTGAATTTTACTCTAAATATTATTGAAATGAATGTTCTTATATGCAGATCTTCATATGTGTCTCTGATTATTTTCTCTAGATTTTTGGTACTGTAATTGTTGTTGTTGTTCGGTGCCATCCAGTCGTGTCTGACTCATGTTGTTGTTGTTGTTAGGTGCCGTCGAGTCGGTATCTGACTCATAGTGACCCTCATAAGGTTTTCAATGGCTGACTGTTTCGGGATTGCCTTGGGAGTGGATTGCCAGGCCCTTCTCCCATTTTTGGGGTGCTGGGAATTGAACTCAGGACCTCAGAGACTGCAGCGCAGCGCTCTACCCACTGGGCTAAATCCCAGCCTGACTCATAGCAACCCTTATAGGATTTTCAATGGCTGACTGATTTGGGATTGCCTAGAGAGTGGATTGCCACATCATTCTCCCATTTTTGTGGTGCTGAGAATTGAACTCAGGACCTCAGAGACTGCAGAGCAGCGCTCTACAAAACTGAGCTAAATCCCAGCCCTATAGTGTAATTACAAGATTGAAATATATGAACTTTCTAAAGACTCCTGATACATATTACCAAGTACTTTCTCTGAAAGGATGAACTAGTTTACATGCTTTTGTCGTGTCAATTTAGTTTATCATTTGCTATAGTTTGGATCAGGAATGTTTCTTAAAGGCTTAATCTCCAGCCCTCTGGGGCTATTGGGAGGTGGTATAACCATTGAGTGGAGGGGCCTAGGGGAAGATCTTTAGGTCACTGGAAGTGCCCTTAGAGGGGATTGTAGGACCCTGGTCTCTTCTTCTTTCTCACATTTTACTTCCAGGCCATAAAGTTTTGCTCTACTATACAATCTTGTCATGATGTGCTGAGTCTTCCACCAGAGGATTAAAACAAATGTGCCCACTTAATTATGGACCCAAACCTCCCAAACCATGAGCCAAAATAAACCTTTTCTTTTTACAAGTTGATAATCTTAGCACAGAAAGCTGACTAACACACCATTGTGCTCTTTCTATCATTGCTAATTGGTGGGAAATCATGGTGTCTTACTCTAGTTTTAGTTCATACTTCTGTAAGTAATAAGATTGACAGTTGGGAGAACAGATAAGCAGCCTTACATATGCTTTGATAAATTCCCCAAGTTCAAGTCCTACAATTGACTTGATTCCAGGTTGTTTTAGGGAGAGAGAAAATGGTATGTTGGTAAATATTTAACAATTGGCTTTCTGGGGAGGAGATGGTGGCTCATTTTTAGCATTTGCTGATTTCCACAGTATATTAACTCCCACCATACCCCATTTCAAGCTACCCAATGGACATTGCTGAGCACAGGAGTTGGGAAGAGATGTAGTCAGTGAACTCTTGCAAGTCAGAATGAGCAGGCTTCAGCATATCACAGGAAAAGTACAGTGTTATGGTTAAATAATGAGGTCGGAGTTGGCCAGGCTTGGGTTCCTACTCCTATTACCTCATAGCTTTGTGATTGTGGGCTTTCATATCATACACAATTGTTTTGAAGATTTAGCATGATAATTATGTAGCACATTTCCTGGCCCAGAGTAAAATCCTGACAATAGTTGTTATTTTTATTTTTCATATAGTACTAGTGATGTTTATTTTTCTTTTGTGAATTGTCTGTTCCTATCCTTTGAGCATTTATATTGTTTTTCTTATTGGTTAACTTGGCATATTAAGGGTATTAGTAATTAGGAATTTTATTTTGTATGCTTTGCTTCTTAATTGTGTATGCTTTTAGATATATAGAAATTGCAAATAAGTGTTTAGATGAGTTGATTTGTTCTGTGATTTATTCCAGGGTATTTATGTTTAGAAAACAACTTACCCCATTAGACATCCTATAAGTATTTTTAAAAGACCTTGTCTTCTAGTTATTTTTCTGATATCATTTTTTGCATTTATTTAGAATATATTTACTTATTTACAATTTAACTATTTTTAAAATATACAACCTACTAGCTAGGTGCTGTGATCTATATACTGTGAACTTAATCTCTTTGTCCCTCAGTTTTTTAAAAGTAAAGAAACTGAGTTATAACAAGTAAAGTACAGAGAACAGTGTCTCATGTATTGAGAGTGCTAGATGGGGACTAACTATAACAAGAAGGGATTCATTATTATCATCAACAATATTATCATCACCATCTTTACATTTTGTATCTCATCCTTTTCTTACTGATTATCATAATCAAATTACTTTCTTTAAAAAATCTATCTTATAATACGAACAATTCACTACCACTACCAGTGAACTTCTTTGTGGAACTGAAGCCTAGCCTCCAGGCTGGTAAACACAGCTTAGACAGACAACCTTGACAGTGTTTGTTGTCACCTTACAGTTCTTTATATGTAGAAACAAGGTAACCCAACATGCTGTCATTCCTCCAATCTAACCCTAAAGTCTAGCTTTGAGATATTTGTCATGGAAACTCTGTTGTGGGTGATTACATTTATCAAAGAACAAACAGTGCTGGAGGGCCACAAAACTGATCTTTTTCAGGTGCACAGAACTTCCTTTGGAGAACTTATTCCCCTAAAGAGAGGGTATTGCCTTATAGACTCTAAGCCTTGATTGCCAGGCTGTTCCTTGTTGTGATTTCAAATGCCCAGTGGAAAGACATCCACCCTTCCCCCAAGTTTCCCATTTTCAAGCTGGAAATAAAACAAGGCTGCTGTTCCACACTTCAAAGTAAGATGAGTAAGTGGGCACACTTTGGATAGACACTTAGTTTTTACTGTAAGTGAATAAATACATTGTCTGATTATTTATACTAAGGTGTATATGGCTGATACAAGATATTGACTAAACAATTGTGGACTGAACCCTCTGAAACCATGAGCCAAAATCAATCTTTCCTCTCCTTAAGTTGTTTATGTCAGATATTTGGTCACAGTGATGCAAAGTAACTCATACAACAGTTGTACTTTGTCGATATATAATAAAAAGAACAATTTTGACAGATTTTTAAAAGAAACTGTTAGAATTTTAAATGAAATTAACTTGTGAAGAACTGATGATCATATAAATTCACCTTAGAAAAGGGGGTATGTGTGTATGTATACATTGTTGTTGTTGTTGTTAGGTGCTGTTGAGTTGGGTCTGACCCATAGCAGCCTTACATACAACAGAACCAAAGATTTCCCAGCTCTGTGCCAGGCACACAATCTTATTTATGTTTAAACCCATTGTTGCAGATACTATCAGTCCATTTAGTAGAGGGTTTTCCTTTTTATGTTGACCTGCCACTTTCCGAAAAATGATGTCCTTCTCCAGGGATTGGTCCCTCCTGACCACATGTCCAAAATACGTAAGATGCAGTGTAGCCATCTTTGTTTCCAAGGAGCACTCTGGTTTGCACTTCCTCTAGGACACATCTGTTGGTTCTTTTGGCAGTCCATGGTATATTCAACATGTGCGTATATATTCCCTAGTTAACGAAAAACATATAAATATATTTAAAAGACTATAAATATACACAAAGAATATGTGTTTTATATATATTCATACAAATATATGAGACAATCTGTAAATACAAATTTCTGTATTTTCTTCATCTAGGATTTCTATATAGGACTAGGTTATTTTATATTCCTTGTCAAAAATTATTCTTAGATATGGTAAGTTTGGATCATAGAAAATTATGGTGAATTATGTATCTCTAGACTGCAAGGACATTGAAGAAAAAAAGTCCATCTTATTCCTTGTGTAATGCTTTTGCCCTGGCCAAGTGCCTTCTATATTTTGAGCAAATAAACTTCACTTTTTACAGGGAAGCAATAGCTAGCATTACCATGTTACATAATGCTTCTATAGTCTCTCCAAGAGCCAGACAGTTTATTTTTCTATACTGCTTCATATCCTGTTTAAAAGGGATGCTACTGATAAACTGGAGGGATGTAGGGAAAATATAGGATAGCTTTGGCCTCAGGCACACAAAGATAGCAGATTTTATGAGTTGAGAATTACATCCTACCATCTCTGGAAAAAGCATCTTTAGTCTTAATATGTGGTAGAACTCCTGTTCACCAGGCATAGGGAGATAAGCTATTGATCTATAATCAGACTGTAGCTCACTGCAACAGGAGGCTAAGAAACAAAAGTTAGAAATCTCAAATATGCACAATATGTATAATTCTCAAAATTGTATAGTATGATAGGTTTAAACTCTGCTCTTGGCTATGTGGTTAGAGTGAAGGATAAATTGTGCCGTTATTCAGTGGATTTAATCAGTCCAGACGATCAGTATGGATTATTCAATCCAAAGAATCTTTTTTGATAGTATTTTTTTTCCCCAGTACTGGATGGTTGAACCCAAGGTCTCACACATTTTGCAAGCGTTCTACCACTGAGCTGTACCTCCAGCCCATTTTTCACTCTTTTATCTTGAGATAGGGTCTCACTAAGTTACATGGGCTGCCTCTGCCTCCTGAGTCACTGGGATTATAGGCATGCACCATGCACTTGGCATAAATAATTCTTATTCTATTTTTCAGTTTATTATTTTACTATATAATCATATTCTTTAAACTCTCCTGAATGTGTCTTAGGATATTTAAATAATATTGTTGTTTGTTGTTTGTTAGGTGCCTACTCATAGCGACCCTCATAGGGTTTTCAATGGCTGACTATTTTGGGATTGCCTTGGGAGTGGATTGCCAGGTCCTTCTCCCGTCTTTGTGGTGCCGGGAATTGAACTTGGGACCTCAGAGACTGCAGCGCAGCGCTCTGCCAACTGAGCTAAATCCCAGCCCTTAAATAATATTAGACAAAGTTTAATTATAAATAGTGAAATTATATTATTTCAACTTGTGTATTAAACTTTTTACTTTAAGACTAATTTCAATATTTTAGTTAAAATCTAATTAGAAAAAATACATTAATATAAAAATGAGGTAGTTATTTATGCCTATATGCAAATGAGTCATGTTTTTATATTCATGATTAGGTCAACTATGTGTTTATATGAAGAAATATGTTAATTTTCTCAAGGATATTAATTTCATAAACATTTCTGGGATAGCAATATAAAAGATATGAATAGATGATGGCATTGAATGCTTTTTTCATTTTCTTTTTTTATTTTTAATTAGAGTAACTTAAAAATTTATAAAATTTACCCGATTAACCATTTGTAAGTGTTTATTTCAATAATGTTAAAAATATTCACATTATTATGCAACCAATATGCAGAACTTTTCATCTTGCAAAACTAAGATTTATATCAATTAAAGAACAACTCTCCATTTATCCCTTCCCCAGTTCTTGGAAACCACCATTCTGCCTTTTTAATGAATTTACCTAATCTAGATGTTTCACGTAAATGGCACATACAGTATTTGTCTTTTTCGTAACTAGCGTAGTTTACTAATATCCCCAAAATTATTGAAAATGTGTCAAAATTTCCTTCCCGTGTAAGTCTGAATAATATTCCAGCTTGTGTGTGTGTCTATGTTTGAGTGTAAACCACATTTTGTTTATCTAGTCATCCATCCATTAATGGAGACTTGGTTGCTTCTACTTCTTAGCTATTGTGACTAATGCTGTTATACACAAGGGTGTTCTTGTTTCTCTTAAAGTCTTGTGGATATATACTCAGAAGTGGAGTTGCTAGGAAATTCTATTTTTAATTCTTTGAAGAACAGTACAGCCATGGCACCATTTTACATTCCTATGAGCCACGTACAAAGGTTCGAATTTCTCTTCACCCTCAGTAACACTTGTAATTTTCTGGTTTATTGTTGTTGTTGTTGTTGTTGCTGCTGCTATTATAATATCTAAGGAGTGTGAGGTGATTGGTATTTCATGGTAATTTTAATTTTCATTTCCACAATTAGTGATGTTGAGCAATTTTTAATAGACTTGTTGGCCATTTGTATATCATGCTCTTTGCCCATTATTTAATGTTTATTTGTTAGTTGTTGTTCTTGTTTTTGTGTAACTTATTTCCCAGAACCTCACAACAGGAACCCAACACAGTTCACTTCATTTCATGCATTCTATGCTTATTTCCAACTCCTTCCTTTGTCTAGGCTGTTTTTCATTATTTGTGAAAACTTTTGTCCTCACATATCTACCTAGCAATTGCTGTCTTTGACATAAAGCTTCTGTCAACTAGACTAATCAACATAGATTTTTCTTTGTTTTCTTTTTGTCTAGGTAATCAGTTGAACTATAGTTCAGCATTTAATTGTTTTATATACTTTTGTTTCCCCAGGATTGTAGACTCCTTTAATAATGTGGTCTTATGTTTTTAACACCATATATATTTATTATAACACCATATGGAAATAAAAGATACCATGATTATTTTTAGAAGCAAAAGAGTTTCTCTGTGTTTACTGACCTGCATAGTCAAGTCTCTGGAATTAATTCAGCACACAAACTATCCCAAGCCATATGCAGTCATCTAAATGATGACTCCCAGTTAATGAAGAGAGCCACTGGCTCTTCTCCAGTGAATTCCAAATTGAGTTATTTATCTTCTCTGCACCTGAAATCTAGCAGGCACATGCATCTCTCTCTTAGGAAATTATGTAAATGAATCTTTCTGATCAATGAATCCAAGATCAGCTCAATGTCTTTCAAAATGTTAATAGTCTACAAAACAAAAACAAAAACCTCAGAACCACATGCACACACACACACACACACACACACACACACACACACACACACACGCACTCACATGCATGCCCGCATGCACATACACACTCAGTCAAGCCAAACCAAGAAGATATTTCTCAGCCTGTCAATGAGATAAAACAGCTTAATAGGCAGAGCCCCAAAATAGTAAGCCCCCCAAAAGATAGAAATTTAGATACTTGAGAAGTCATATTGCAAGGAAGAAACTTACTTTCTAAACCAAATTTCAGACCCTCCTCTAAGTAGTGTCAAATATACATTCAACTCTTTTCATAAAAGCAAGGATTACCTTCAAGCTGCCTTTACAAAAGGGGTCAATCTGTGTTAACTTCACAAATATGCTGACAGTTCACAGTCCTTAGTTGTCTCCAGCCTCCACCTTCCTCTGTTCTCTAGTTGCACTCATTTCTCACAGACACCAAAGCCTACAAAGTAGAATAATCAAGAGGAGAAAGGCCCTTGGCTCACTCACCACTACGTTGTAATCCAATTATATAATTAATTAACAGATAACTTATATTAGGTATATATTGAAAAACTCCAAACAGGTCGAACTTTGGAAAGTAAACATGATTTAAATAGAATGTTAGGAATTTCAGGAAAAATATGTTTTTTAAATAGATTTCAGTAAAACAATGAAACCATAGGCTTATAAAGAAGGAGTGAAATTATTTGGTGAAACTTCACTTTTGCCTTTGCTGGTAAAGACTGCAGGATCAGGATTATTTTGCGAGCACTAGGCTTGAGCACATGATTCTGGATGCCTGCATAGAAGCATTGTTTCCTCTGAAAACTAGAGAAAGAGCTGTGGTCTCCCAGGCACCGTAGAAAAAGGAGCCATGTGTTATGTTGCAGATGGTCAGTTTCCTCTGGTCACATTCACTCATTGTGCACTGGGAAGGCAAGGAGTGTGAAATAATTCGATGGAACAATGCTTCTTATATAGGCACAGTGGACTATTTATTTTTGAAAGGTCAGTTAGGAAAGGGTGTCATTGCATTGTGGAGTAATACATATGAAAATTAGTTAAAGTCATGAACTCCTGCAGGGGGTCTCAGTATTGAAAAATTACCCAAAGACCTACAGTAAATGCTGTGTTAACTGGAATAGTTAAAAGTGAGGTTCTCTGACTGATAACATGCAGCAGTTCAGCCAGTGTTACGATCTTTCATACCTAGATTTGAAATATCCAGGAATTAAGGTAAAGTAGTGAAGAAGCACAAGAGCTCAATCAGACCATCTGATTCTAGATACTGGATACAGCTCTTGTCAGATATGTGATGTTGAGTAATTTAGTTTCTTTAAGGCTTGGTTTTCATATCTGGAAAATTGAGGTAAACATGGATAAAATGCTTAAACTTTTGCTTGGGCTCACAATTCAGTTTCAGGGGCTGGATTTGCTTCCTTGGCTGACACAAATGGAATACTGGGCAAAGTAAATGAAGTATTGGTTTTTAAGACATTGACTATTATAAAATGATGGATGGTGATCCTTGGGTTATGAGAAGTGAATGAGGTGAGACCTACGACTACTAGGGATGACTGCCCAGGTGGTTACAGGTCATGCAGCAGAGGAGTCTAATACAGCAAAATGGAAGAATGAATGGAAGAGAAAGAGCAGAGGGTCAAAGAAATTAAGGAAGCTTAAGGTCACAAGGCCTGCAGCCATAGCCCTGTGGCATCCGATCCTGTCAGATCTCGGAAGCTAAGAAGAGTCGGGCCTGGTTAGTACCTGGATGGGAGACCACCTGGGAACACCAGAAGCTGTAGGCTTGGGAGAAGGACCTGGCAACCCCCTCCCAAAAATCAATCCGCCATTGAAAACCCTATGAACAGCAGAGAAGCACTGACAATAGTGTTTCCCCTGTTGTACAGAGGGTCGCTATGAGTCAGATACCTACTCGACGGCACCTAACAACAACAACAACAACAACAAGGTCACAAGAACAAGGCAGCTCAAGTTCACAAGATGAGGACTGAGAGAAAAGAGCCTCCTGGATAGAGAACTTTGGAGGATTGTGTAGGGTCCTCTCTTGAGCTCAGCACTGTGCTGATCAGCATGCATGTGGAAAGAAGGAATTGAGGTGGAGAAAGAACCAGTGGAAGAAGTAGACATTGATAAGGGAGACTGAGGCAGAAAGATCACAAGTTTGAGGCCAAAGGCAGCCTGTGCAACTTAGCAAGACCTTGTCTCAAAATAAAAAATAGAAAAAGAGACTGGGAATGCAGCTCAGTGGTATGGTACAGCACTTGCCCAGCATGTGTGAGGCTCTGGGCTTAACCCCCTTTGCTACCAAAAGAAAAGAACAGTACTCATTGCTCATACAGGGTCTAAAGAGCCAATTCTTCAGCTAGAGTGGAAAATTTTGTAAGTCACATGCAATAGTTTAGAGAATTAAGAATAATCTTGCCTCAATAGTAGAGAAAAACTCTGAACTAAACATGGCTAAATATTTGCATAACAAATCTTAAAAGAAAGCCCTGATATGAATCATTTCCAAATAACTATGTCCCAGAACAAAGCACAAGAACATTTATAGAAATATAAGAATATCCAATGCCTGTTGTTGTTAGATGCCATCCAGTTAGTGTCTGACTTATAGTAACCCTATGTACAACAGAAGAAATAGCATTGTTAGTGTTTCTCTACTATTCATAGGGATTTCGATGGCTGATTGTTTTTTGGGAGTGGGTTGCTGGGTCCTTCTCCCAATCCGTAGCCGAAGAAAGGTAAAATTCAAAATCTGTTGCACTCAATAAAGAATACGAGGTATGGAAAAAAATAAGGAAAATATGACCTATAATCAGGAGAAAAATCAATTGAAATTGACCCATACCTCATATAGATGTTAGAATTAGCAGACAAAGACTTTCATAAAGTTGTTAACAACTGTGTTGCATATGTTCAAAAGTTAAGTAGAGAAATAGACACACAGACACACACAGATACAGATCTAAATCACATTTTTAAAGATGAACACTATAATAAACTATATCAACTGGATGGAATACATTATCAAATTAGATGTATCAGAAGAAAAATATAGTGAATTTGAAGGCACAGTAGTGGAATGCATTCAAAATTAAACACACAGAAATAAAATACTACTGCAAAAAAGTGAAAGTATTAGTGAGAACAACTTCAAGCAATCTAAAAGAGTGAGTTACATTTGGAGTTTTTATTTAAATGAATGCTTATATGTACTCATCCATACATAAACAACACATGTACAAGGATCTTTTTTCTTATTCTTGGCCTAGTGAAAGGGATACACACTACTCTGATTTCGTTCCTGTGTAATCCCTCTGAAATCTTCCACTGTTTTATTTGAAATGCCTTCACATTAAAGAAATTCTGTGTTTTCTTTTTGCTGTCAAAAATAAACTGCTTCACCATGGACATAATCCCCTACAAACTTTCACACTTATAATCATGCTCTCGCACACCCTGGGCCTTTCCTGACAGCCTGAAAATATCCGTGTTCTCTTTTTCATTCAGCCCTTGCAGTCACAAAGGTGAAATTTCTTTGGCCACTTCCTCCCATGTTTATACAGCTCAACTTTTCAAAAGATTTTAAAGAATGGCTTAGACACACCTAAGAAAAATATGTATTTCTTTTCATTACTTGGCCAAAGGCCAAGGCTTTTAAAATCTCCATTTACCAGTGAATCTGTGCTCTCAAGTGTGTCACATATCAGCAGGTTGAAGATGCTCTTGAGAGAGATGCACTTTTCCATCTCAAAAAAAGCCCTATCATCTTTCCACTTTCCTCTGCTTTTGTGGCGCAGAGTCATTTGTTACCCATAGAGCTATTCTCCAGTCTCTACCCACTGACAAATCTCAGGCTGATATCTGGTGTCTGGGAGAAGATACACAATGCAATCTTCACACTGGACCCTTAGGTTTTGTAAGCTGTGGAGGACATAGTCATTGAATAGATTCCTACATATCAGGAACTCTTTGTTCATAAAAACAATTTACTTAAAGTCTGAGATTGGGATCCCTAGAATCAGATGCAGGTGGGAGGATCTGGGTGCAGGGGATTTACTGAAGATATGCAAGAGAAATGTGCAAAGGAATGCAGGTAGCAGAAGTGTGTGAGAAGAGACCAGCTCAGATGTGATTCTAGGTCAAGTCACATGGAGGCTGCCTTCAGTCTGACCCTATGGAACTGAAGTGGCTTACACCTCACAATTTTTCTTCTTTGATATCAGGGAGCTGGGTTTTCAGACTCTCACAGAAGCCAGTCATTGGCTATGGGGGTGGGGAAGATATAAAACTCCAGGCTTTTCCAGTTACTGAATATCTGAACAATGAGGCTTTGGGTGTCTCACCCCAAAGCAAGTCAGAACACAGATTATGAAAAGTAAAAAGCACACAGATGGCAGGGGAGTGGCACAGAAACACTGGAAGGGTCTGGGGGTCTGGCCAAAGCACTAGCTGTGTCCCCAGCACTCAAATACCAATCAGTTCCCTGCTGTGTGCTAGGTGCTGCGCTCAATGCTGGGAACAAAATGAGGAGCAGAGGGGATTTGTTGTCTGTGCCCATCATGTTTAAAATGGAGTTGAAATAGAAAACCTGGATCTGAAGCCAAAATCACATCAATGAATAGAAACTTACAAAGCCTGAAGTGCTATCAAAGAGTTATCAGAGCATTTATTAGGCGGCCCTATCTTAGGCTTTGGTTCAATAGTGCTTTTCCAATGAAGTGACTCAACTTGTAGAAATTTGGTTTACTGGGTAAATGAAGAAAAGTTCCCATTGTAGGTATTAGTATTTTTGCTAGATAAAAATATTTTACTCACTAGTAGGTGTCCCAATGAAATTTCCAAAGACAGAGCAAACCTCTGAGAAAAGGCTTTCATAGTGCATCTATGCAAAGGAGATAATGTGAGGGTGTCCAGATTGGAAGAAGTAGAGGTTAGATGACAGTCCACACTTTTAGACAGCATCACAATGAAAGACAAACAGCATGAATGAGAAAGCCATGCACAAACAAACACACACAATCAAATGGTCCACTTTGAGAGCAAGAATGGCTTTTTGACCAGGAGTCGTGATAGAATTTTCCACATGTTGAAAGGGACAAGTCCAGGTGCTCTATGTTCATTACCTGGTTAAGTCCAAACAAACCAAAAGTGAGTTGGATGTTACCTGTGCATCTACATGACAGAAAGGAAATAGGACAAGGAAAGTTAAGAAATATTCCCAGGGTCACACAGATACAAAGCGATTGAATGAGAAGGGAAAGCAAGTCTATCCCAATTCGAAGCTGAGCCTTCCCCAATTTGTTAGACTGGCCAGAAAAGCAGCACCCACTTGTGTGAAAACTCTGACTGGAAGAAGTAGAAAACACGTCAGGTTAAATTCAGCAGAGGATTAGCTAATTATCCACTTGAGCTTCTGAAAAGACGAGCTAGCTAGCTAATAAGTTCCTATTCCAAACTGGTTACTATGAGTCAACTGGAGCCCCTGGCTCAATCAGGAATTCTTCCAGTTGTCTTGTAAGCAAGTATATTATTAAAATTTCTCTGTAGCTTCAAATAAGTCATAGCTCAGACTCTATTAGTTCCAGTATTTTCATCAAAAAGGGTACATGGTCAGTGTCTTCAGGTAGGTTCCAGAGAGCTGATTGTTTACAGCTAGAGCCCTCACCAGCAAAAGCATGGATTTTTCCTTCTTTATTTTCCTTCCTCCCTCCCTCCCTCCTGCTCTTCCTTCCTTCCTTCTTTCCTTCCTTCCTTTCCTTTCCTTTTCTTTAATTTTAAAATTTTTCTTCAGTACTGAGGGTTGAACTCAGGAGCGAGTGCTCCTCCACTGAGCCACACTCCCAGCCCCTTTTATGATTTTTGAGACAGAGTCTCTCTAAATTGCACAGGCTGCTTCTAGCCTAGAACTCCTCTTCCTCCTCCCTAGTCTCCGAAGTCTCTGTGACTACAAGTGTATGCCCCAGCATCTGGCTTAAAATCATGTATCTTCACCATAGCACAGGACATGACTCATGGATAACAGACTTGTTGCCTCCCAAAGACAGTTCAAAAACATGGACTTCACTCCCTCAGGCTACTACCAATAAACTACACTGGACAAATAGATTGGTTTTGTTTTCTCTCCTGTTACAACTTTGAGAGATTGGTAATGACCATAGGGAGCACTGTTTCAAAGAATACAGAGGCTGTGTGCTGGCACAGCAAGAGAGAGCCACAGGGGCATCAGGACATTGTGAGGTGCTGGAATGGGGAGGATGGACAACATTTCAGCCACACCCAAAACAGGGTTTGAAAAACCACCATAATTATAAGAATCACATGGAACTCAGGTTGAAAGCTCAGGTTTCCAGGTGTAGGATGAAGCTGCGAAACTAGGTTGTACACGATTAACGCCTGAGAACCAGCATTTTAAATGATTGCCCAGGTCATTCTGATAATTATGTGTAGTTGAGAAACATTAAGATCAACCACTCTTCATCACATATTCATTTCCAGGTATTACCGGTCCGCAAAATTCCCCACTGTTAAATGTTCTCAGAAGCACACTGCCCTTTCTCTAGCTGTTAGGTATAAGCATTGTACATACATGCACATGTATGAAAAGGTGGCCTGTGTGTGACAAGGATGGGTTCCCTACTGTTCAGCCACACTAAGAACTAGTGATGGGACCTTCCTTTCCATATCACCACCCCTCCTCCAGGATTCAGGAGATCAGACTTTCATTTGAGCATGGCAGGAGATTAAAAGTATCCTAAGCCTACAGCTGGGCTGGGATTTAGCTCAGTTGGTAGAGTACAGCTCTGCAGTCTTTGAGGTCCTGATTTTGATTCCCAGCACCACAAAAATTGGAGAAGGACATGGCAATTCACTTCCCAGGCAATCCCAAAACAATCAGTCATTGAAAACCCTATAAGGAGCAGGGTGTGGTGGCACACAACGGTAGTCCCAGCCACTTGGGAGTCAGAGGCAGGAGAATCACAAGTATGAGACCAGAGGCAGTCTTCATAACTTAGTAAGACCCTATCTTAAAAGGTTAAAAAAAGATGGACTGGGAGGGCAGCTTAGTGGTATGTCACTTGCAAAGCATGCAAGCACAAGGCCCTGGGTTCAATCATCAGTACTGAAAAAAAAAAAAAAAAGAAGAAGAAAGAAAGAAAGAAAGAAAAGAAAATCCTATCAGGGTCACTATGAGTCAGACATGACTCAATGGTACCTAATTACAACAAAAAGCCTGCAACCATAGCACTCTGGCATCCAATCCCACCTGATCTTAGAAGATAAGCAGGGTTGGCTTGGTTAGTCCTTGGATGGGAGATTGCCTGGAAGCACCATGTGCTGCAGGCTAGGGAGAAGGACCTGGCAACCTACCCCTATAACAATCCCAAAACAATCAGCCATTGAAAACAATATGAATAGCAGACAAGCACTGACAGTGCTGGGCATGGTATAGTGTTGGGGCATGTTTCATTCCGCTGTACATAGGGTCGTTATGAGCCAGACCTGACTTGACAGCACCTAACAACAACAACAAACAGTTGACATCAACTGATTCTGAAGTGAGAGACAGATATCCTTTAAGTTGTGCAGTCCATGGTGGGTTATGGACAAGAACATTTCAGGGCGATGCCCTCATGATGAAAATGGAACTACATGGTCTCTGGTTCTGACCATTGGCAGCTTCTGGCATTCTTATTCCATGAACAGCCTCTTCTCTCTCTGGCTGACTCCCCTTAGTCCTTGATTGACCTCCTCCACGATGTTGTACCATGTCCTCTCTTTTCTTGCACAGGCAAAGCTCATCTATAGTCTAGTCTCTTTCTGGGGCATGCACGTATGTTCGTGTGTGTGTGTGTGTGTGTGTGTGTGTGTGTGTGTGTGTGAGAGAGAGAGAGAGAGAGAGAGAGAGAGAGAGAGAAATAGCCCTGATACTCCTGTTCCCTCAGGGAATGCCTTCTTATTTTCCTGTCTCGGAAGAAATGAAAAAGAAAAACACAAATGATTATGTTTACTTTTTTGTCTTCCTACAGTAACGGTCCTGTTTGTCCTTTAGGCACCATGGGTACCTCTAGCACTGCCTGACATTGTGATCAGGAAATGCAGCAAAGACAGTAGCTCTAAAAGTTATATATTTTGTGGTCTTACCTTCCTATCTATATCTCTTCATTAGACTAAGTTCTTTGAGAACAGAAAAGTTCTTGCTTTTGAATGTAGTATTTTCAGTGCCTGGTACATACTGTGGCATGTGTGAATGGATGTTTGTTGAATTAATATACAAATGTCAGTATTTTCAGTCTTTTTATTAACATGTGTTAATTGTACATACTAATGGGGTTCAGTGTGATATTTCCACAAGTTCATATAGTGTGTACTGATGAAATCCAACCTCCTTTTTTTACCCTCTTCTTCCCACACTCTTTTCATCACTATTCTATATGCAAGTCAAATTTTGACCACATATGAGAAAGAATATGTCCTACTTATCTTTCTGTGTCTGGCTTATTTCACTTATCATGTTTTCCAATTTCAACAATTGTGCTGAAAATGAAAGGCTTTAATTCTTCTTTATGGCACAATAATATTCCATTGTGAATATATAGCAACATTTTCTTTATTCATTCATTCATTGATGTATAACTAGGCTGATTCCATATCTTAGCTATTCTGAAAATTGCTGCAATAAACATGGACATGGAATCTCTTTTGTATGTCAATTTCATTTTCTTTGGTTATAAACTCAGAAATGAGATATCTGAATGATACAGTCCATCTATTTTTAGTTTTTGAAGGATCTCCATACTATTCTCCATAGCGATCATACTAATTTACTTTCCCATCAGTGGTGTGTAAGAGTTCATTTTTCTCCTCACCCTTGCCAGCATTTCTCTTTTTTTTTTGACAGTAGCCATTCTGCCTGGGGTCATGGCTAATGATATCGACTCAGCTCCCCTAGTACTGTCTTTATGTTCGTAACTTATTTTTTCCAAGGTACAGCTTAAGTCTCACCTCTTCCAAGAAGAGCTCATTTTGGATCCTCACTTTTTTCCCATCCATTTGATAGTTTTATCTGTGTCTCACATCTCCTTCTTTGCTATTTCTTTGACTTTTAGATTATTTATTGATTGAATGCAGATGATGTTTTCAACAGCTTCACAATACACACTATAGTGAATTTCATTCAAACTGTTTCTTAGAAAATCCCTCAAAGCAGACTGATGGCATCAGTCCAGAGTCTAATTCAAGAAAAGTAAGTTGGGTCAAAACAATGCTGTCTGGGTGTACAGGTCTTTGACTCTTTGACTTGTCATTATTCTCTTATTTATAAAATGTGTCATATTTCCTCCTCACTTCCTTCATGGACAAAGGATTGTGTGTTTTCCTCTATAGAAATGAGCGTGGCTCAAGGCACGTAGTAAATTCCCACTGATTACTTGATTGGTTTTAAAGATGCTAGGCTATTTCAGAGCCTCCCATGTCCTTTCCATGAACAACTCAACTGCAACTGTATCCCTCCTAACTCAAAAGGAAGCCTTCTTTGTTTTATGTTGGGGTTTCAATGTTCCGTGGACAGTAAGCAAAAATGTGTTCAACTGCAAACTGTTCTCCCATCCTTCCTTGCAATACAAATGATATTAAAAGTCCATGAAAATGACTAAGCCTTAAGGAGATGTTTCTATTTGTTTTGAAATTTTGCTTTTGACTAAGAATTAAAACTCAGGAATACTTGGGCTCATAAATATTCCTTTTCTCTTTCAAAACTTTGTCATAGCAACCTGAGCAAAATTTTGCTAGCCATTGAAGGAAGGAGAATATTTTGACTACAGCATTTGCCTTTGTTTCAGCAATGAAAACATGAATGTCCAAAAGGCACTGGCAGCACAATTCAAATCTGAGGAGGTGATTTTTTTTTACACTAAGATCTTTAATATTGAAAAATAATAGTATTGATGGGATTTCATGCTAAACGCCAGTATTAAAGTGTCTTTTGTTGTTGTTGTTGTTGTTGTTGTTAGGTGCTGTCGAGTCGTTATCCGACTCATAGCGACCCTCATAGGGTTTTCAATGGCAAAAGTGTCTTTTAGGAAAAGATGAAAAAGATAGTGGAAGAAAAATAAAAGAGAGTGTCACAAAACAATCAGTGAAACTTGCCCTAATGAAAGAATACATGAGGCTGTGATTCTTCACCCCAAGACCTGGCAGTGATAGTAGGAAATGAAATGATCAGGGTTTGTATAATATGAACCCCAAGCACAGTCTCTTTTCACCACAAATCCCTCACGTCAAAATTTTATATTCTTAACTTTCAGAGTTCTTTCCTGGTAAAGAAACCACATATATACTGTTAGTGGTTTCTCTACAATAGTAAAGCAATTAGAGTTGAGCACTCTTCTAATCAAGCTGTATAGACATGCACTTTGACAAAGAGATAAAAGGAATAGCAAAGGAGTGAAGGGTAGTGGCTTGTAAGCCTGAGGATTTTCTCAAATTTTTGTGGGTTTCTTGTAATTTGTTTATAAGAGGAATAGAGTTCTTGGCCTGAAAATAGTTTAGAGGCATGGGTCATTTTGTAAGAATGCTCTCGGCTAAAAAATTTCATACATTTGGTGAACCTCTCACCTCAACCCAGATAAATTTGGCAAATATTTTGATTCTTCTGAGCTTCAGAGAATGTGTAGGTGCCTAGCCATTAGATGGAATTGGATTAGGGTAGGTATAAACATTTTTCACGACAATATGTGCTCTTTGCCTTGGAACTGACCTTTTGCTACTTTAGCCCATTGGGGACTTTAGCCAAATTCTAATTGGATCATATTTTCCACATCCTCAACTCATCAGCCAACTGGCAGAGATAATCCAGGACCCTGAGCAGAAAAGGCATCATTATACTTTGGTTAATGTGAATAAAGTGAAAAATGGAAAATAGGACCCAATGACAGATCAGGGGCTTTGTAAACTGGAGTTAAAGAAATTCTTACTAGGACTAAGAATTGAAAGTTGTAAATAACTTGCTGCAGAAGAGATTCCTTGCTTTTACTCACAGAAAACAAAAATCAGTAAAATCAATGGTGATTTTTCTGATTACTATCAAAACATACGTATCAGAGAAAAGAAAAAAAAATACCAACAAATCAATCCAATGCAAAGTCATAACGCCTAGTACCTTGGAAGAAATAGAATCCAGTTTTGCTTCTGTAACTTATACTGGGGGAGAAAAGTCAACTAGATTGGAAAAAAGTTAAAAGCAGTTATCTAATGTCTTTATCATTAAAACTGAATATACCATCAAAGAAAATAAGTACTGGTTTTCTAGGCTTCAGGGACAAGAGCCTCAGAGCATCAGAATGAAATGCCAGGAAATCAAAGAGTAGGTTTAATGGGCATGGGTTCCTGTCCCTAAAAGATGTTTAATCATTATGTTTTGTTCTTTATCTCTATTTTTATTTGACATTAACCTTCAGGTATTTCTTTGTTATAGTATAGATGTATAGGTAATATAGATGGTATATGAGTTAACTTAAAAGCTTGACTTCTGTAACAAAGATCCCAAAATAACAGTGGGTTAAACAGGCTAGTGGTGAATTTCTCTTTCATGAAGTGGTTTGAATATTGGAGACATAGGTGTTTAGGACCCAAACTCCTAATTTTTTGTTCTGCCATCTTCAACTGTCACCTTCTATTTGTATTCTAATACAGTTATTTTAGCTCCTGCCTTCATGACTTCTTTCTGGCTAGCCAGAAGGGTGGTAATATTTTCTCACCAAAAGGGAGGCAAAATTATCTGTCCCTTTTCTTAAGTGGTAGGTTTCAGAGTCATTACACAGTATACTGATTCATGTTCATTTGGCTTTGTTGGTCACATGACCAAATTAAGCTTAAAGGTAGGGTGGAAAATACAGATTTTTAACTACAATCTATGTGTCCATGGTAAATTTAGTGGGTCTACTCTTATTTTTAATGCTAAATTTTCATATAAGTCTTTAGCATGTTGCTAGCTTTCAGAGATTTTTTGTTGTTGTTGTTCTAAGAACAAAACTGACTTCCAGACATCACTTTATGTGCTTTGGTAAGATTTCAGTGTGCTTTCCACTTATTTCTCTATCACCAACAGGCAGCACTAATCATATTATTTGTTAGTCTTCTTAATTCCTCCCTGATGAACATCCCTGATATAAAGCTAAAAACCTTACATCATTTTTGCTTGTTATAACATTTAGTATGACACTGAAATCTCCCTAAACAGTACCCTTTAGAGTCTTGAATTGTTGGATTTGCTATTTGAGTGAGTGTGTGAAATGTTTGTTTTTGGTGGAGGGGAATGACTGTGGTAATTTGAAAGAAAAACTAAAGAAGATGCACAAAATTTTTTAATAACTGGAAGTCATAAGAGAACAAAGAAATCAGTGACAAATACTGGGGTACTTGTAGATGGTGGTATTCCAAATGAAGAAGGAAGCCAAGAAAATGTACTTAGATGTACTTTGCTTCTAAGGTACCTGTAGATCGTGAAAAATGACCTGAGTTGAGTATCTTCAGTCCCATACATATGCTGTCTTTGAAGTGTGAACTGAAGTTCTTTAAAGAAGCCACATCTCTGTTGAAGATTCTGTAGGGTGATTGACTGGCTAGAATTTTTTGACTGTAGAAAGATGGAATGTTGCAGAACAAGAGCCAAAATTATCTTGGGCTATCTTTAGTTCCCTTAATAGTCATTTTTTATCAAGCTTTGTATCTGACCTAACATTCTTGTGACTATTATGTAAAACTTGTGGAATGTATTACTTAGAAGAACACCAGCTTCCACCAACCCTAAAGCTACAGAATGGTACAAGATAGCATCTGAAACCTATAGAAGTTTCGCTGTGTTGTTGTAATCCACCCACCAGATGTTCTGACCAATGAATTTTATAAATGCATTGATTTATGACTTTTTTGTTCTATGACTATAAAAGTTCATGGAACCTCTTGCATAGCGGAACATGTCATTCAGGGTAACCTGAATCTGTGTTCTTGGGCCATAGTCACTCATATTTGCCTCAGAAAAAGACACATTGCTTGCTGCTTCTGGGGCAAGAGCTGTTCTTTGCATCGACAGTGGTAATCCTCAAGCTATAAGGTTCAGATTTGTGTAATTTCAATAAATGTGTATACTTTAAAAAATGTTAAAGTATGATTAAAATAAAGCAAATTATAGAAATCATATAGAGAATATGATAACACCTGTGAACTCATGATTAAATGGATACTATCATTTAAAATTTTTTCTTGTTATTGATAAATAAGATTGATTGATTGATTGAGGTACTGGAGAGTCAACCCAAGGCCTCATGTATGTTTTTACAAGTTCTGTACCACTGAGCTTCACCTACAGCCCACTTTTTACTTTTTATTTTGAGTCAGGGTCTAATTTGAGCAGGCTGCCTCTGGCCTCTAACTTGTGATCCTCCTGCTTTCTCCTCTCAGGTTGCAGGGATTACGTTTGTGTGTCACCGTACTCTGCAAAAATGTTTTAGAGGTAGCCAGAGTTCTACCCCTACCTGTGCACCTCCTTTCCTTAGGAAACATACTGACATTGGTGCATCGTTCCTGGGCTTGGATTTGTACTTTTACTATGTATATAGTAAACATTCATAAAGAATTTGGACTAATATTTTGGGGCTTACATTTCATACAGGGTATTACCAAATATTGATGATTTGCATTTATCATTCAATATTGTTTTTGAGATCTAACTATGTTGATGTGTATAGAATAAATTTATTTAATCTCCTATATATAATTCCAGCCTGCAGCCATAGCACTGTGGCATCTGATACTGTCAGAACTCAGAAGCTAAGCAGGGTCAGGCCTGCTTAGTATTTTCATGGGAGACTGCCTGGGAACACCAGATACCACAGGCTTGGGAGAAGGACCCGGCAACTCACTCCCAAAAATCAATCCACCATTGAAAACTCTATGAATAGCAGAGAGACACTGACAATAGTGTTTCACCTGTCACTATGAATCAGATACTGACTTGACAGCACCTAAGAACAACAACAATATATAATTTCAATGTGTGAATAAGCCAACTTATTATCCATTCTGGTTTTGAAAGGTAATTATATGGTCTCCATACTTTTGCTAGTAAACACATTACTGCAGTGACTATCACTGTGCTTCTCTCTTTGTCCACATGTCTGAGACCTCTCTGTAGCAGACATCTAGAAAGGAACAGACACTACACTGGAGCAGACACATCCTCAACCTGACTGCACATTGTTAAACTACTCTTTAGCATGTTGTTATTAGATGCCTTCGAATCGGTATCCGACTCATAGTGACCCTCATAGGGTTTTCAATGGCAGACTGTTTCGGGATTGCCCTGGGAGTGGATTGCCAGGTCCTTCTCCCAGTTTTGCGGTGCTGGGAATCAAACTTGGGATGTCAGAGATTGCAGTGCAGTGCTCTACCAACTGAGCTAAATCCCAGCCCACTCTTTAGCATAGTTTAATAATTATATTTCCTGGGCAGTGTGGAAGAGCTCCCCTTTTCTTATACTCGTGCCAGTACTTGGTATTATCGGGCTATTAGTATTGTTTTGGGGGAGTTTGAAATGGCATCTCAATGTTGTTTTAATTTATAATTCTTAATTGCTGACAACATTCAACACAATTTCCTGACCACTATCTATTTTTTCTTTGTAAATTTCATTATCAAAACTGACCATTTTTTTCTGTTGTTTTTGTTGAATGCCATAGAGTTCAACCCATAGCAACCGTAAGTATAGCAGAATGAAACACTATCCAACACTATCTGTGACATCCACAGAACCTTTTTATGTTTGAGTTGCGTTGTTGCAGTCACTGTGTTTCTTCTCATTCTGAGTCATGCCACATCAGCAAAATGAGGTCCCAGAGGCTTTACTCCATTTCTATGATTAAGGTCGACTCTGCTTTCAGGAGGCAACTCTTTTCAGCCTGTGTCGTTCCTCTTATGGCACTATATTTGACAGTACTTCTCTACTCTTCACAGGGTTTTCAATGGCTAATTACTTGGGGAATGAGCTGCTGAGTTCTTCTCCCTAGTCTGTCAGTCTGGAAGCTCAGTTGAAACCCATCCACCATGAGTGGCCCTTGCTAGTATCTGAAATAGCAGTGGCATAGTTTTCAGCAGCACAGCAACACACAAGTCCCCACAGCATAAGTTGACAGACACATGGGAGATTTTGTTGTTAGGCTAGTTGTATTTTGCTTACTGATTTTTAGCAGATTTAAAAATATGTTATAGAACTTTATTCTTTGTCTGACAGGTGAGTTGCGCATACCTTTCTTAATAGGTGACAAGTTTTGAAGAAGAACCTTTTACTATTATTCAAAGAAGCTTTTATTGATTGCTGTTGTTGTTGTAGGTACCATTGAGTCATATCTGACTCATAGTGACATTCACAGGGTTTTCAATGGCTATTTGGGGATTGCTTTGGGAGTAGATTGCCACATCCTTTTCCCATTTTTGCAGTGCTGGGAATTGAATCCAGGACCTCAGAAACTGCAGAGCAGCATTCTACCACTTGATCTAAATCCCTGCCCTTTATTGATTAGTACTGATAAAGCTAAATTTGTCACACTTTAGATTTTTGTTAGTTTTCCTCTCTTACTTAGGAAGTAATACTTTATTCGAAATGACATCCCCTTTTCCTCTCATCATTTTAAGGTTTTTCTTTTCAAATACAAGTCATCTATTCATCTGGAGTTAATGTTTGTGTATTATATGAGGCACAGATGCAATTTTGTATTATATATAGTACCACACCAGTAACTAATGATTCTGTCCCTTTTTTAGCTAAGTAAAGTGCTGTCTTTGTTATGTGCCCAGCTCCTGTATGTTTGGGTGTGCACTGCATTCATCCCCCTCAGGAAGGCCTGAGTTTCCATCTGGTATCATTTCTCATTATCCTGAAGGATTGATTTTAATATTTCTTGCAGTAAAGTTGTGCTAGTGATGAATTCTGACTAGTTTATATGCAAATGTCTTTATTTGCTTTTATTCTTGAATGAAATTTTCATTGGCTATAGAACTCTAGGTTGAATGTTTGTTCTTGGGTTTTTCTTTCAGCACTTTAAAGTGTTGTTTCATGATCTTCTTGCTACCTAGTTTCTAATGAGATGTTACCAGATATTTTTAAAAATCATTTTCCCATTATTTTTTCCTCTGGTTGCCTTTAAGATTTTTTATTTAACTTTGTTTTTCAGCCACTTGCTAATGCTGTGCCTAGGTGTGGTTTTCTTTGTGTCTTTTCTGCTTAGGATTTTTCAAGCCTTTGCTTTAAATTTGTGTTTATAATTTTAATCAAATTTGGAAAATATTGAGTCATTATTTCTTCAAATGCTTTTGTCTGCCACAATCTCTCTCCTTTTCCATCTGGGTCTCCAATGGTGCCTATGTTAGCTGCTTGCTCAGTGATACATGTGTTTACTTCTTGTCCCATAAGGCTCTATTTACTTAATTTTATCTCCTCCCCTGTACATATCTAGCTTTGGATAGTTTCTTTTTACTTATTTTCTGATTTACTCATATTTTTCTCCTATAGTTTCCAAACTACATTTAACTTCATCTAGTGACTTTTTAAAAAAATGTTTTAGATTTTATATTATTCTAGATTTAGAATTTCTGTTTGAATCTTTTCGTGTAATCTCTGTTTTTCTATTGATCTTGTCCACCCATTCTCTTGTTATGTTGAGGTTTTCGTTTAACCCTTTGGACATATATCTAGTATTAAAGTCTTTGTGTCCTATTTCCTGTGTCTGTCTCTTCTCTCACTGTTTCTATCGACTATTTTCTCTCTTGGTTTGGGTCATATTTTCTCACTTCTTTATAGGCCTAGTCACTTTGTACTGTGTGCTCAACTTTGTGAATACTGCATTGTTAAGAGTTGGGCGTGTAGGGTCTTCCTTTAAGGAGTCCTGGGTTTTCTGTTTAAGTCTATTTAAGATTACTTTTGGGCATTTTAGGCCAAGTCTGAAACAGTCCTTATTCTATGGCCAGAGTTGGTCTCCTCCTAAGTTGTGGTGTTTTGGGACTCAGTGGAGTGCCTGCATTATCTCCTGTTCTCTCCACTCTGGCCTCCTCCTCAGGTCTGATTCACTCTGGAAATCTGTTTCTCTCATCTCCCCAGAAGCTGTTCTTTGACAAGCTTCTTAGAATCTTGTTTTGGGCACACATAATTCAGTAGGTATTTAGTCAGAAAGTCCAGAGGATGCTTCTGGAGATGTCTGGGATTATGTCTCTACATAGAACTCTCCTCTTCCCACTGTACTTGCCCAAATCCAGCTGCAGCAATAGCCCCCAATCCATTCTCTGACCAGGCAGGTGACTGCTCCCTGATACCTCCCTACTTCCCTGTGCCCCTGCTTGGAAAGTGACCTCAGGCAGAGTGAGGTGAATACAAGACTCCCCTCGTGGTTGCCTCTGCTCTTGGGAACCAGAGCCCAGTGTTGCCTGATGCCTGATATCAACTTTCTTATTTCTTATTTGGTTTTAAAACTGTTTACAGCAGGAAGATGAGTATGATCTTATTACTTCATTAGAGCCAGAACGATGTATGGATTCTATACATGAATTTTTAAATCTCTATTAAATCTCCATCACTGCCTCATCATTTATTTCCAGTATTATAATTTGTGTTCTCTCCTTCTCTCTTGGCAAATCAAATTAAAATTAGAGTTGTCTATTTTTGTCATCATATAAATTACTTAGTTACTTTTTAATCTTTTGAGTTCTATGCTTGGCTCATTAATTTTCAATGTCTTTTCAAGCTTATTTACTTAAAACTACAAATGAATTTTCTCTAAGTTGTACTGTTACTTGTTCTTGGAAAGTTTTTTATCTTTATTTTTATTTATTTATTTTTTAGTGATGATAGGGATGGATCCAGGGCCTTGCATATGCTAAACATACACTCTATCACTGAGGTACATTCCTAGATCCTCAACAGTTTCAATATATACTATTTCCCTAACTTATTCTAATGCATTTATTCTAATGCAAGAGATTTTTGCTTTTTTATTGTGGCAAAATATATGATATAATATATTTTAACCATTTTAAGTAAACAAATGGTATAAAGTTCATTCAGAATAGGGAGGAGGTTAATTCTAGCATTCTACAGCATACCATAGAATGTATATATATACACACACATACATATATAATATATATTATATATATGTATTTATATTATATATAGTAGCTAGAGAATGTATTGATAGGTTAGTATACTCATATTCATAAATACCACTTTGGGTATCATCTCTAGCTGAGGGTCTTCGTTTTTTTCATTGACCCACTACTCTCCCAAACATGATGTCCATCTCCAGGGATTGTTCCCTATTGACAACATGTCCAAAATACATAAGATGCAGTCTAGCCATTCTTGTTTCCAAGGATCACTCTGGTTTTACTTTTTCTAGGATGGATCTATTTGCTCTTTTGGCAGTCCATGGTACATGCGATATTCATCTCCAGTACCATAATTCAAAAGCATCCATTCTTGTCTTGTCTCCTTTATTCAATGTCCAGATTTTACAAGCATATGATACAACTGAAAATACCATGGCAGGAGTGAGGTGCTCCTTTGTCTTCACTCTTTTCTTTTCAGCACATTAAAGAGACCTTTTGCAACAGCTTTTCCCAATGCAATACATTTCCTGATTTCGTGACTGCTGCTTCCATGGATGTTGATTATAGGACAAAGTAAAGCAAAATTTTGAACAACCTCAATCTTGTCTCCATTTATCATGAAGTTGCATACTGACCCAGTTAGAAGAACTTTTGTTTTCTTGATGTTGAGGCACAATACATACTTAAGATGGTGTTATTTGATCTTCATCAGTTAATGCACCAAACCTTTAGTTTCAACAAGCAAAGTTGTGTCATGTACATAATTCAGGTTGTTAATGAGTCTTACTCCAATCCTGATGTCACATTCTTCTTCATAAATTTCAGATTCCCTGATTATTTGCTCATCATAGAGACTGAAGAACTACAGTGAAAGGATACAGCCCTGATATACACTTATCTTGATTTTAAAGTAGGCAGTATTTTCTTGTTCTGTTCAAACAATTGCTTCTTGGTCCATATACAGATTCCTCATGAGAAAACTTAAATGTTCTTGTATTTTCATCCTTCACAATGTAATCCATAAATAATTAAATATCTTATAAAATAATTTGATTATCCAAAAACTATCTCATGTGCTCCATTAATAACTCCCTCCACCCACTGAACTCTTCTCAATTACTGATCTTTTTATTGTCTATGTGGTTTTACCTATTCTAGAATATTTTATAGTTAGAATCATCCAGTATGTATCCTTTTACAACTATTTCTTTCATTTAGCCATATGCTTTTAAGGCTCCATGTATTTTCATGGCTTATATTTCTCTCTCTCTCTCTCTCTCTCTCTCTCTCTCTCTCTCTTTCTTCTGTTTTTCTTTCTCTCTCTCTGTCTTCTCGCCTTGTTTTTTCTTTTTTGATCAATAGCATTTCATTGTGCATACATACCACAGTCAATTTATCTATTCACCAAATAAAGGGTATATTGGTTACCTGTAATTTTGAAGTGCCTGCAGCCATAGCCCTGTGGCATCCAATCCTGTCAGACCTCCGAAGCTAAGCAGAGTCGGGCCTGGTTAGTACTTGGATGAAAGACCACCTGGGAACACCAGGTGCTATAGGCTTGGGAGAAGGACCCAGCAACCAACTCCCAAAAGTCAGTCCACCATTGAACAATCTATGCATAGTAGAGAAGAACTGATAATAGTGTTTCACTTGTTGTACGTAGGGTCACAATGAATCGGATACCAACTCAACGGCACCTAACAACAACAAGAATTTTGGGGTATTATAAATAAAGCTACTATAATCATTCATATGCAGGTTTTGTGTGGATGTGTTTTTAAAATCAGTTGAATAAATACCTAGCAGCACATTTGTTTTAATATATGATGAAGCTATGTTTCACTTTGTAAGAACTTGCCAAACTCTCTTGCACAATGGCTGTATCATTTTGCATTTCTACCAGCAGTGAATGAGAGTTCCTGTTGCTCTATATCTTCTGCAGTAACTAGTATTGACATTTTTCCTTTGCTTTTTTAAACCTATTGTAATAAGTATGCAGTAGCATATCATTATTGTTTTCATATGCACTTCCTTTGCTGAAGATGACATTGATTACTCTGTATGTCTTTTTTGATGAGAGGTTTGTTCAGATCTTGTGCCTACTTTTCAATTAGGCTGTTTGCTTTCTTATTGTAGAGCTTTGGGGGCTTCTTGTATACTTCAGAGATAAGTCTTTATTCAGATATATGTTTTGCAAAGACTTTTTTGTAGTTTGTGGCTTGTCTTTTCATTTTCTTGATAGTGTCTTTCACAAAGCAGGTTTTTTAAACTTTAATACAGTTCTACTTATCAATTTTTCTTTCAGGAGTCATGCTTTTAGGATTATAGCTGAAAGCTCATCACAAAACTCAAGTTCACAGATTTTTCTCCCATGTTTTCCTCTAGAAGCTTTATGGTTTTTCTTTTTGCTTTTAGTTCTTTGATCTATTGTGAGTGTATTCTTAGGGCTATTGTGAAGTCTTTATCTAGACTCTTCATAGATATATGAAGATATATATATATATATATATATATATCATCTTGTTGACATCCAGCACCCTCTACTGAGAAGACTATCCTTTCTCTATTGGACTGCCTTCACTCCTTTCTAAATTTGTGAAGGTCTCTTTCTGGCCTTTCTGTACTGTTTTATTAATCTGTTTGTCTTCTCTTTCACCAGTAACACATTGTCTTGATAACTGTCACTTTATAAGGAGTCTTAAAATCATATAGTATTAGTCCTTCAAGATTCTTTTGTCACCTCACCCTCCTGCTCTGTTTGCATTTACCAAAAACAAAAACACAAAAAAACAAAAAAGCAAAAACATTAGACTTGTAATCTTTGCCTCAGTTTCTGCTTTATGGAAGACCTGTGTTACATGAACTGATTGTTTCTATTCTTTTGAAATTCATATAAAGTCCTTACTATGGCTGTAATTGGAGACTAGCCCTCTGAGAAAATAATTAAAGTTAAATAAGATCATAAAAGTGGGACCTTGATCTAATAGAAGTAGTGAGATTAAGGGAAGAGATACCAGAGAGTCCTCAGACTCTCTCACTGTCTCTGTCTCTCTCTGAAGGTCTGTATGAGGACATGGCAAGTGTGTGGCTTTCTATAGTACAGGAAGCTATGCCTCACCAGATGTTACAGTGCCTTGAGATTAGAATTATAGCCTCCAGGACTGTGAAAAACACGTTTCTGCTGTTTAAGCCACCCAGCCTGTGATATTTTGCTGTGACAATCCAAGACTCATATAACCAAAGTAAGACAAAATATCAAATAGCCAGATTCTGTTTTCTTAACCCAATCTGTCTTTTAATAGAAGTTAATTCAATAAATTTTATTCTCTTCATCTAAGTTTTTATTTTTATGAGTTTATTTCATGCTTTTTATGTCATGTATTTTTCTGTTTTTTCTCCTTCCTCTCAAAACAGGTATTAGACTGATTTATTTTCCTTAATTCTCTCTCTTTTATTCCCTTAGTTTGGAAATTATATATACAATCTTGATGCTTTTATGATTTACCCATTCATTCTAAAAATGCATGCTTGTCAGAACAAAGTCCAAAGTGAATTGACAATTTTACTGCATTTTCAAACATTACAAGGGCTTTAGAAACTTTAACTCTGATTACCTCCTACTATATATCATTTTTATGATTTTTATTTCAAGTTTGCTTTTATGAGCCTTACATTGTTCATAATTATATTCATTTTTTGTATTAACATGTGTTTAGGTTTATCCTATGTTTACCAATTGTTTTTTTTTTTTTTTCCATTATTGCTTTTGGAAATCCTCTTCGTCCTGTGTTCAATTTTCTTCTTTCTGAGGTAAATCTTTTAATAACTGCTTTAGCAAGTGCATGTGGGTGGTAAAGTCTCTGTGTCTTTTTTGTCTAAAATTGTCCTTATTATGCTTTTACCATTGACTGATGATTTGTCTGGAATATAATTTTAGGTTGACATTTATTTTTTTCTCAGCATTGTGAAGACACTATTTATTTGTACTCCGGCCTTTATTGTTACCATGAGGAATCTGTTGTCAATAGATTTTCCTTAATTTATCTTACTTAAAACTTAATTCTTAGACCTAAGGATTTGTGTCTTGCATTATCTCTGTAAAATTCTCAGCTATCATCTTGTTTCTGTTCTAATCATAATCATTCTTTCTTCTCTTCCTCTTAAACTTGTAATAGATAAATATTAGAGCTCATTCTCTACATATCACTAAATCACTCACATTTTCAGTTTACCTTTTTCTGCTGCATTTGAATTCATTTCTTCAGATCTATGTTATAGTTTATCATTTTTGCTTCAGCTGTTTCTAATAGCTCCATGTGCTAGTTATGTGTTGCTTAATTTGAAAAGTTTTATTCAATTTACTTTAATCTACTTACTTTTTGTTTCTTATATATTTCTTATAATTTTGATTCTTTTTATTATCTTCAATTTTTGAACATAGTAGTTTTATATTACCTAGTAGAGTATGCTATATTGTGAAAATACTGATAGACTGCTGCTATCTGTTGTATAGTTTCTCATCCATTTTGGGTCATTTACTTGAGAAAGTTCAGCACCAGAGATATTTACTCAGTGGAAATTATGGGCACATATGCTGTAGAGTGGTATGTCATTGAGTCTAGCAGGTGTCCCAGGATGATCATTGATATTAGAGCACATTATGTTACTTTCATTATTTGGAGGTGTCTTAACATGGACACTTTGAAGATAGTGTGAACTTGAACCTCACACTTTTGCAGGGAACAGACTCAGAGTACTCATTTCAGCATTCAGGTGGAAATAGGTGAGGTTTTCTGTTGTCTTCCTGTATTGAGACACCAATCTTTCAGTCCCGTGTTTCACTGAAATTTAGTCATTTAAGGTATCTAGCCCTTAAAGCCCCTTCATGGCCTAACAAAATTTATTTGGCTTCCATAAGGACTTTAAAAGCAAAGCTTTTAGGACATGTGAACTGGCAACCTCTTCACACACCCACCCTGGGTTAACTAACCATTGAAACCTCAGCTGGGCTGCGATGATTCTACTTCAGTTTCCAGATTACCTGCCATCTGAGGAATTTTCTTCCTTTTCCTGTTACCTCAACTATGCTTTTCAAACAGTGTTACATTTTATGTACTTATGAGAGAAGGCAAGAGTAAGGTAATTGAATCCACATTATTTAAGGAACAAGAAGCCCTGAATTTACTTCTTTAAATATCTCAAATTTTGAAAAGTATGATGAATTGTATTCTAGATCAGAAATTTATTTAGTCCACTTAGTGATGCATCAGGAAAAGCCAAATAAGGTCAATTGTGATGATCATAGAGCAGAACCCTTGTTTTCTTAGTGTGCATCTTGTAGGAACTGTTTTCCTATATTCAACAACACTGTTAATGGCTTGAATCACCACTGACAGAGCACTTACTTTAAAAGTTTCCATGAATATATAGAAACCACACCTCAGTTGGGGCCTCAAAAGTAAGATGTGGAATCCATGAATTAAGCATATTTTATATTTTCTCATTGTATTGTATTCTAATTTGAATTGCCATTTTTTTCCCCTGGAAATGTGAGTGTTGGGATTTGGACAGGTTTGGGGTATGTACCCCAAGGGCTCATTTGTCAGAAGGTTGGTCCCTAGTGTGGTGATATTAAGGTGGTGGAATCCTTAAGAGGTGGATTCTAGTGCAAGGCAATTGGGTTATTGGAGGCGCCACCCTCAGAAAGAATTTATGTTGTTCTTGTGGAACCCTGATTCTTCCCAGAAGGTTGTTGTAAAAGAATAAGCCTGGACCCTACCCTCTCTCTGGCTTCCTGTCTTGCAGAGTGATCTCTCTCCCTCTTGCTCTTGCCCTCACCATGATGCCATGCATCACAAAGCCCTCATTAGAGGCCAAATGCATGGGTCCACCTGGTTTTGACCTTCTAGCCTCCAAAACTGTGAGCTAAATAAACATTCCTTTAAATGACTGATGATATTGATAAATACTGGGTCAATAGTTTCATGGGTTATTCCTTGGGAGACGTGCTTCATAATACAGTCAATATCTTGAATAGACTGAACTCATTGCTTGAAGGCTGCAATGGCATAAATTTTAATGTTGAATAAATGATACCAGGAGTTCTTATGAAGACCAAATTGAGGCAAATGTTTGAATTTCTTCTGACACTTTATTGTGTTGTCTTTAAGACCAGAATTTATGTTAAATATTTATATTATAGTGGTCTGTGAAGATCTTTCTGATAAGGTGATATCCTAGACAAGACTTCAACAAAGTAAGGAAGAAGCAAATGCAAAATTATTGAAGCTCAAACATGCCTGGTGTCCACAAGGAATATTAAAGTTAGTGGAGATGCAGTGCAATGAGAAAAGGAGAGAGTGGTGAGTGATGAATTTAGAGAGGTGGCAAAGGAGCAGGATGTGGTGAGGACTCTGGCTTTCATTCTGAGGTGAAAAGTCTTTGAAGGATTTTGAGCAAAGCAGTGCTTACTTCCTTTTCAGTGGGCTCATTTTGCTGTGTTGAGAATAGATGGAGGGAGGCAAAAGCAGAACAGAAACTAATTAGGAGGTTATTTCAGTAATTTGTGTAGGAGAAGATTGTGACTTGTACCAGAGAAACAGTGGAGGTGGCAAGAAATGGTTAAATTCTGGACCTGTTTTTATCCATTTATTCAATAAATGTTTATTGAGTCCCTACTAGGAATGTGGGCTGGGGTTTAGCTCAGTTGGTAGAGTGCTGCTCTGTGCTCTCTGAGGCCTTAGGTTTGATACCCAGCACCACATAAATGGGAGAAGGACATGGCAGTCCACTCCCAAAACAATCATGAAACAATCAGGCATTGAAAATGATCTGAGAGTCATTATGAGCCAGACTTGTGTGCTTGTTGAATTAGATCACCCAATAAAGCTTGGACATGTCTCAGGCAAGTCTGGGGCATGCCCTAGGTTAACCCCAAAAAAGAGGAAACAGGCAGGAGAGTACATGCGGACAAACAAGGTCGGCAATCATGACCAGCCCATCACATGGGCCTGTGTGACTGGGTGTGCCTCAAGTCACAGACAAGTAGGCTTAGTGTGCTAAACCTGAGAGGCCCATACATGGGCAAGGCATGCCTCAGCCCAGCCCATGTCCTTCCCCATAGTCCCAGAGGTTTTATGTAATACTTGAGAAAAGAATGCCATGACGCTTGAGTCCTACTTCTTATCTTTTGCCTGTTTGCTTGTGTTTCTGGTCACCATGTGCTTCTGGATCCTCCAAAGCCCACCTCTGCTGCAGACCCTTGCAGTGTCAAGTTGGGCCTCCACAGGGTTACACTAGCCTGGCATAGGCCCTGCTGGCTATTGCCAGGCCTTTCAGACACCATATTCTGCCTGATAGACTGAATCTCTTCTCTCTACCTCAAACAGATATATTACCTTTCCTATAATTCCTCTTGAAGTTCTAGTCCCAATTTCTGGATTCTCCAGTCTACACCTCCAGTAATAACTAATGATATTCTGGTCAGCCATACCTTCCAAGATGACACCTACTATCCAATCCCCTATCCTGTCATAATATTTTTCAGGGTCTAAAAGATAGCTTACAATCACTGAGTTTTAAATCTTCAAGAAAACTCCCTGAAAGAATTATTGTTGTTGTTGTTGTTAGGTGCCATTGAGTCCAGTCCAACTCATAATGACCCTATGTACAACAGAAGGAGATGTTCCTTGACACTGTGCCATGCCCTCACTATCAGTGCTTCTCTGCTATTCATAGGATTTTCAATGGCTGACTGTTTGGGGATTGTTTTAGGAGTGGACTGCCAAGTCCTTCTCCCTTTTTTTGTGGTACTGAGAATCAAACCCAGGACCTCAGAGTGCACAGAGCAAGCCCTCTACCAATTGAGTTAAACCTCAGCCCTCCTGAAAGAATTAGCAAACCTAAAAGGGTTCCTAGACTTGGTTTAATATATATCTTGTAATTGAACCAAGTCAGAAAAGAGTAGAGGCTGTTTCTCTGGAAATAAGCACATACCATCATACATTTACCAGAATTAACAGAAGTGGTGGAGGAAGATGTGACTTGAGTCACTGAGAACTCAGTAAGAAGTTCCTTTTTATGCATCTTCTACTACAAAAGACCCCCACTTGTCTGTCAGTTTATCATAATGTGGGGGCTTTTATGTTTCTGTGATACCATCCTGGACACCCATGGTGGACAGGTTTCAGCTGAGCTCCCAGACAAAGACACTCTAGGGAGAAGGATCTGGCAGCCCACTCCCCAAACAATTAGTCATTGAATAGCCTGTGGATAGCAGAGAAACACTGTCATAGTGGTGGACAATGAGTCCCTCAGGTACGTGTAAGGCACTCAAAAGATGACTGAGGGAGAGTTGCTTCCTCAAAATAGAGTTGACCTTAATGATAAGAATAGAGAAAAGCTCCATCATGGGATATATGTAATATGGATCTAGAAAAATTACAACTCATCAAAAGTGAAATGGACTGCATAAACATTGACATTCTAGGAATCAATGAGCTAAATGGACTGGAATTGGCCATTTTGAATCAGATAATCATATGGTCTACTATGTCGGGAATGACAGAGTAAAGAGAAATGAGGTTGCATTCATCATCAGAAAAGACACTTCAAGATCTGTCCTGAACTATAATGCTTCAGTGGTACAATAATATCCATACGCCTACAAGGAAGGCCAGTTAATATGACTTTTATTCAGATGTATGTACCTATCACTAAGGCCACAAATGAAGAAGTGGAAGGTTCTTACTAACTTTTGCAATCTGAAATTGATCAAACATGCAATCAGGATGTACTAATACTTATTGGTGATTGGAATGCAAAAGTTGTAAAGGAAGAAAAAGGCTTAGTAGTTGGAAAATATGGCCTTGGTGACAGAAACTATGCTAGAGATCCCATGATAGAATTTTGTCAGACCAATGAAATTTTATCAAAAATACATATTTCACCAACATAAATGATCACTATACACATGGAATTCAATAGGTGGAATATATGGGAACCAAATTGACTACATTTGTGGAAAGATATGATGGAAAAGCTCAACATGAGAAGTCAGAACAAACTTGGTGCTCATTGTGGATCAGATCATCAACTGCTCGTATGTAGGTTCAAATTGAAATGAAGAAAATTATGACACTAGTAAGAGAGCCAAGAAATGACTTTGAGTATATTCCCCCTGAATTCAGAGACCATCTCAAGAACAGGCATGATGTGTTAGATACTAATGATTAAAGATCAGACAAGTTTGTGGCATGATACCAAAGATATCATTCATGAGGAAAGCAAAAGGTTATTAAAAAGACAGAAAAAAAGACCAAATTACATGTCAAGAGAGACTCAGAAACTTACCCTTGAACGTCAAGAAGCTAAAGCAAAAGGAAGACATGACTAATTCAAAGAACTAAACAGAAGATTTCAAAGGGCAGTTTGAGAAGACAAATTCAAATATTAGAACAACATGTACAAAGAACTGGGGATAGAACACCAAAACAGAAAAACATTCCCCATTTTTCTCAAGCTTAAAGAATTGAAGAAAAACATAAGCCTGTAGTGGCAATAGTGAAGGACTCTATAGGAAAAATATTAAACAGTACAGGAAACACAAAAGAAGATGAAAGGAATACACAGAGTCATTATAACAAGAAGAATTTGTGGATGATCAACCATTTCAAGAAGCTGCATATGATCAGGAACCAATATTACTGAAGGAAGAAGTGGAAGCTGCCTTGAAGGCAGTAGTGAAACACAAGGCTCCAGGAATTGATGAAATACCAAGTGAGATGTTTCAACAAACAGATGCAGCACTGGAGATGCTCACTTATTTATGGCAAGAGATTTGGAAAACAACTAACTGGCCTACTGACTGAAGAGATCCACATTTGTGGCTATTCTCAAGAAAGGGGATCCAATTGAATGCAGAAATTATCCACCAATATCATTAATATTACATCCAAGTAAAATTTTACTAAAGATCTTTCAAAAGTGACTGCAGCAGTATATTTTAGGGAACTGCCAGAAAATCAAACTAGATTCAGAAGAAGGTGTGGAAAATATGACAACTGTTTCACAATTATTGGTGGTGTTAGGTGCCATCAAGTGAGGTCCAACTCATAGTGACTCTGTGTACCACAGAACAAAACACTACCCAACACTGTGATATGCATATGATCTTTTTTATGTTTAAGCGCATTGTTTCAGATACTGTGTCAATCCATCTATTTATTGACCTGCCACTCTCACAAACACGATGTCCTTCTCTAGAGATTGGCTCCTTCTGACATGTGTAAAATATGTAAGACATAGTCTAGCTAATGTCAGATGGATATTGGCCAAAAGAGAATATCAGAAAGATGTCTTTGTATATTTTATTGACTATGCAAAGGCATTTGACTGTGTGGATCACAACCAATTATGGATAACATCGCAAAGAATGAGAATACCAGAACACTTAATTGTACTCATAAGGAATCTGTATATGGACAAGGAGGCAGTCATTTGAACAGAACAAGGAAACACTGCTTAGTTTAAATTCAGGAAGATGTGCATCAGGGATATATCCTTTCACCATACCTCTTCAATCTCTATGCTTAGCAAATAATCTGAGAAGCAGGGCTTCATGAAGAGGAATGTGGCATCAGGATTGGAGGAAAACTCATTAACAACATTCATTTTGCAGATGAAACAACTTTGCTTGCTGAAAGCAAAGAGAATTTGAAATATTTACTGATGAGGATCAAAGAACACAGATTTCAGTATGGATTGTACCTCAACATCAAGAAAACAAAAAACCCTATAACTGGATCAGTAAGCAACTTCGTGGTAAATGGAGAAAAGATTGAGGCTGTCCAAGATTTTGCTTTACATGGTTTTATAATTAGCACCCACGAAAGCAGCAGTCAAGAAATCAAAAGATGTATTACCCTGGGAAAAGCTGTTGCAAAAGACCTCTTTAAAGTGTTGAAAAGTAAAAATGCCACATTGAAGATGAAGGTGTGCAGGACTCATGCCATGGTATTTCCAGTTGCATCATATGCTTATGAAACTGGACCATGAATAAAGGAGACAGGAGAAGAATTGATGCTTTTGAATGGTGCTGGAGATGAATACTGAATATTCCATGGACTGCCAAAAGAACCAACAGATCTATCCTAGAAGTGCAACCAGGGTGCTCCTTGGAAGCAAGAACAACTAGACTACATCTTACATATTTTGGGCATATCAGGAGGGACCTGTCTCTGGAGAAGGACTTCATGTCTTGGATAGTAGTGGGTCAATGAAAAAAAGGAAGTTGCTTAACTAGATGGATTGACATAGTGGCTGCAACAATAGGCTTAAGCATAAAAAGAGATTGTATGGATATCATAGTATTGGGTAATGTTTTGTTCTGTTATACAAAGGGTCATTATGAATTGGACCCAATCCAACAGCACCTAACAACAATTGTGAAAGACTGGACAAAAATTCTGTAAACAGCCAGGTTCATTCCATTACTTATAACTCCTCTTCCTACTGCTTTGCAAAGCACAATACAAGAGTCCTGTGGAGAGAGTTATTAGGAGTTGGGATGAAAATGTCATGCTGATCTTGAAAACCAACTTCTCTATTATTTTTAAACCTGCAAATCAATATATATTTATTGAATTACTGTTTCTTATTTGTTTGGAGTTTTTAATGGATTGAATTATGTCTTCTCAAAACTCATAGGTTGAAATTTTAATTCCAAATAACTTGAAATGGGAATGAGATCTTATTTGAAAATAGAGTCATTACAGATGTAATTAGTTAATGAGGTCATACTAAAATAGGATGGGTCCCAAATCCATGACAAATCTTTTTGGAAAGGGAAAATTTGGACACAGACACAATCACACAGGGAAATGCAATGTGTAGATAAAGGCAGAGATCTGCAAGCTAAGGCATGCTGAAGATTGCCAGGCATGGAGCTGCTCCTCCCTCATAGCCTTCAGAAGGAATAAGCCTGGACGCCTCGTTCTTGAACTTCTGGCCTCAGAAATGTGAGACAATTCATTTCTGTTGTTTAAACCACCCAATTTGTGGTACCTTTTTCTTTCTTTTCTTTTTCTTTTCTTTTTTTTTGTTTACAGTAGCTCTAGCAAAATAATACAAAGCATGACCAAATACAAATGATATTCTCCACAATATTTGAGTAATATTTTCAGTTTTGCATTAATAAAAGTGCAACCCAATTTGTCCACACTTGTAATGTTGCCAGCATAAACTCTTAGCCCATGAAAATCATCACCAGGAGGAAGAGAAAACAAGCAGAGGGCTGTGTGTGTGCAAACACATGCTCACTTTTCCAAAGAAACGGAAGGACTAATTCTTAATGCAGGCATATTTCCAAACAGGCTGAAGAAAGGAAATCATGTTGAAAACAAACATTTACTCCTGTTGCTTGGTGGATGCCTCACAGCATTGCTATAGTATCAGACGTGAAAATGAAGCCAAAATTATTCAGTTCAGTGTAATGCTGTCTACTCAGCCTCTAGTGATAGACAAAGAGAAATACTTGTGTTTTGTATAATTGGTTGGGGTTGTACAGCATGCATTGACAAACCATGTGAGGACATTTTTGCATATCAGAAAACAATCTCATTAACACATTTCACGAAATACTTGTGTGGTCATTGAATTTTAATTTTCCCTGAGCTCTTGGGCAAGGAGTACAATACAAACCACTTCAGTGATAGAAATAGTAAATAAACTTTATATGGCCACTGGTAGTGTCAATTTCATAATTTCATCTTTATTGATATTACATCATTGTTTTCCTGGAATAATTATGTCTTTGCAATATGAGTGAAAAGATGTGCTTATGGAACTATGGATCACAGACAGTATATTTCTTTCATTCAGCTGACACAGTGGAATCTAATGGAGTAGGAGATGGGGTAAGACAGGGATGAAAGAAACACCCTAATTTCTTGTTCGCTGTTTTGAAATTTATACAAAACCCAACAGACAAACCAGCTCAAACAGCAGTCACCTTCTTGAAATTTGACCTCGTTGCTTGCGTTTAAGAAACTTACACTGAATGAGACATTGGGTTCCACACAGCTATCAAGGACTTTTAAAATCACTGCTCCTCTTCTGACTGCAGATTCCCCATCCCCACCCCACCCAGACTGACAATTCAAGATTACTGAACAATCAGACAAGACAGAGTAGCATGGGAGAGCTACCCAGCCACAATTTAATGAGCTTGCTTCCAAAACCTGTCAGATAAAACTAATTGAAGGGTGAATCACGAGGCCCCTGCTCACCACCCAACCTGTTTAGGAACATTGCTCTGTCATTTTAATAGCTTAACCTGCAGGCACCATGTATTCTGTTATGAGAAGGTGAAGAGTGTTCAGCTCACCTAGGATCTGATTGGCAGAGCAATCTTCGTACTTCATAACAGTTCTTAGAAATGTTTACAGAACACAGTGTTTTGCACTGCAGCATGAAGCACACTATGTGCAGCCATCCTCCAGCCCATGGTGGAGCTGTTTGGATAGTGGGAAAGTTCAGTTTTCCCAGGAAGGAGCAGTTTCTCTGTACCCTGAGTACTACTGAAGAGGCATCACATTTAAATTGGAACAAGACATAGTCCATGAGGTCTGAAGGGCTTAAGACTCTAAACACAAAAGAATGGTTTGTTTTTCTAACAGAATTCAGAGTCTCTCTAGGGAGATTTTTAACAATGACAAGATAGATCGTCACCCACTTTGGAATACTTAAATCACTGAACTTTGAAAAGATGTTGGAGAAATGTGAAAGACTGAAATGGTGACTCGTGGGTTTAGGACTCTATGTTCCTTTTTGTTGTTATGAAATTGCTGTGGCTCTTTGGGAAAAGTTTTCCCAGCTCTTAATCAATGAACAGTAACATCTCACTCACTAGTATTCTTCCTTTAGGTGTTTTTGCTGTCAATCCTCTCTAAAATTTTCTTCCTCCTCTGTGTCTAGTAATCTGAAACTGGTTCTGCAGGATGTAGTAAGATAGTTTTCTTGTGGGCAAAGGAATAATTTTTTAAAAAAATATAGCCTTTCACCAAGATGGTCTCAAAAATGAAGAAAGAAGCCCCTGCCTCTCTCAAAGACAAAGCAAAGGATTTGAAGGTTAAGAAGGCAATTCTGAAAGGTGTCCCCAAGCCACCAATGAAGAAGTCCCTCCCCAAGCCGGGTGCAGTGGCACACGCCTGTAATCCCACAGGCTCGGGAGGCAGAGGCAGGAAGATCGCAAGTTTGAGACCAGAAGGAATCTGCATAACTTAGTGAGACCCTGTCTCAAAAAGTAAAAATATGGGCTGGGGGTGCAGCTCAGTGGTCCAGCACTTGCAAAGCATGCAAGCATGAGTCCCTGGGTTCAACCCCCAGTACCACAAAAAAAAAAAAAAAAAAGAAAGAAAGAAAGAAAAGAAAAGAAAAAGAAGTCCCTCCCCTTGCCCACCTCTGGTTGCCCCAAACACTGCAGCTCTGAAAGCAGCTCAGATCCCTCAGAAGGGCAACCTCCAGGCAAAACAGGCTTGACCATGGCATCATCTCTTTCCTCCTGACCGCTGACCCTGCCAAGAAGAAGACAAAGGGCAGCAGCACACTCATGTTCACTCTGGAGGTCAAGACCAGATCATCTAGTCTATGAAGTAGTTCTGTAACATACCTGTGGCCAAGGTTAACACCTTGGTCATGCCTGATGGAAAGCAGAAGGCATGTGTTCAACTGGTTCCTGACAATGCCTGGATGTTGCCAATGAAATTGGGACCATCTAAACTGAGTCCAGCTGGGTAATTCTAAATATATATTTTTTTCTCCCATGAAACAAAGTAAAATAAAATAAAGGAAAATAAAACAGTATGCTTCCAAAAACAGCTTAAACATTTTCTGCTTTCAAACTTAGATGGCTCACATGGAAAGAAGGATCCTGGAACTCATCCCATGGTTGTACTTTATCTTGGATTGTTAGACTTACATATAGCAGATAGCATTTTTATGTTTAACATATCCAGAAATAGTGAGGGAAAAAAGAAGTGTATTTAAATAGGGCTCACTTTTTAATAAGGAAATATTAATGGATGGGAAAATCAGCTTATGATACAGGTAAAGCTATGCTGACCTCAGGTCCAAGCTCAGATGGGAGATACAATGCTCTAATGAGCTACAAATTAAGCTTTGAAATCCCTAACCCCCCTCTCCCCCAGTTACATCCCCCACCCTCTTGCCATTCCCAATTATTCTCCAGATTTGTTTGTGATTGGTTTAATTTGACCAGAAACAGGAAAAAAGAGGATTGGTGTTTCCATCTCCATGTTTCTTCTCTTTGTGAGTCTGTACGATGAATGTTAGGTGAATTAGGGAAAGTGTTTTTGACCAATTGAAGAAAATTTGGAAATCTTGCTGTACCCATATCTTGTTGTTGGGTGCCGTCAAGTCGGGTCCAACTCATAGCAACCCTAGGTACAACAGAATAAAACACTCCCGACACTATGCCATGCGTGGCACTATTATCAGTGCTTTCCTGCTATTCACAGGGTTTTCAATGGCAGATTGTTTTGGGAGTAGGTTGCCAGGTCCTTTTCCCTAGCCTTCAGCACCTGGTGTTCCCAGGTGGTCTCCCATCCAAGGACTAACCCCAGGAGGGATCCGATGCCAGGGTGATATGGCTGCAGATGCACCCATGTCTAGATTAAAAAAATAATAGTTTCATCAAATGGAAAAGATTTGCTGATGGGAATTCAGAGACCACCCCTTTTCATCCTAGCTGTCGCAGTAGCTCTTGATTCAAATGTCATTATTAAAGAATTGCTTCATTATTTTCAACAAAAGTTCTTGAGTACATAGTCTGTGCCAGATATCTTCCAAAGTCCAGAGTTACAACTGTGAAGCATTTGACAGATATACCTATCTTCATAGACTTCACTCACTGTGAGAGGCAATAGGTGTCAAGTTAGTCAATGGATGCAGTAGGGTGTCAGATGGCTGAAACTTTTCTGGAGAAAAATTAAGCAGAAACAGTGCCTGAGGAGCAATGGAGGATGAATACTTAAATTCCTCAGGGTGGGCAGGCAAGAATTAGTTGAGAAGAAAATATCTGAGCAAAGATCTTAACAAGGGTAGCCAACATGTGAATCCTGCTCTAATCATTTGGTTTATTGGGCTCAGCCTGTCCATTACTGCAATTTGATGTTATGGACTTGGTCCATGATTTACATCATCTTATTTAGTTTCCTCTTTGTTTTTATTTTATACTGGTCATAAACAAGTACTTTCTTGCCAAAAATATGCAAACAATATGGAAGATTATAGAGTGAAATGTGACGGTTCCCCCATCCAGCTTGCCTTTGTCTACTTCCCATCCTCTTCCCCCAGAAGAAATCACTGCTAATAGTTTGATACTTTGATATTCATGTTCATCAGTTTTCTGTGTATTTATACATTCATATATACATGTGAAGATATAATACTTTTATGAATATGATCATACTTTAAATTTTCTGCAACAATTTACTTTTCTTCCTTAATAATGTTAAGTATTTTTCTGTGTTAATACAGAGAGATTCATTACATTCCTCAGAGAAATTGTAGTATTTCATGGTATGGATCTATCATAAATTATTTATGCTCTCCATTGGTGGACTTTTTAAGAAATCATAAAAAATATATATCCTTCTACCCAATTTGTGGTGAACATATATAAGTGATATAAAGTATATAAAGATTTGTTTTTTTATAATAGTTTTATTGAGGTTTAATTAAAATACCATACAATTCATTCAATATACACAATAAAATGGTTTTATTTATTCAGAGCTCTGTGCAATCATTACCACAAGCAATATAAATATAGAACATTTGTCTGTAGAACATTTGCATCATTTATAGGTGAAACTTCATAATCTTTAAGCCATCACTCCTCAATCCTCCACCCTTTCCAGACCTAGGGAACCACTAATCTACTTCTGTGTCTGTAGAACTGCCCATTCTGGGCATTTAATAAAAGTTGAATTATATAATATTTTTGTATCTGGATTTTTTTCTTATAGAATAATATGTTCAAAGTTTATTAACATGTTAGCACATATCAGTACTATATTTCTTTCTATTGCTTACTAATATTCCTTTGTATGTATATACCACATTTATTTATCCATTTATCTATCAACTGATAGGTATTTGGGCTACATTTGCTGTATTATGAAGAATGCACAAGTTTTTATGTAAACCTTTTTTTCTCATAGGTATGTACCTAGGAGTGGAATTATTGGGTCATATGATAGCTGTTTTTAAACTCCTAAGAAACAGAGTATTTTCCAAGGCGGCTGCACCATTTTCAAATCCCTCCAGCAGTGTATGATGTTGGCAGTTTCTTCACATCCTTGCAAACACTTACTATCATCCATATTTTTCTCCATTATAGTCATCCTAGTGGTTGTCAAGTGTCATCTTATTATAGTTTGATTTGTGTTTTTCTAAAGATTAATGATACTGAATACCTTTTCATGTGTTTTTGGTACATATACTATGGAGGAGGTCGTCTATTCAGATTATTTGATCACGTTAATCTTTGTATTATTTTTTGTATTATTGATTTATGTGAGTTCTTTATATATTCTAGACATAACTCTTTCATCAGAAACATAATTTTAAAAATATTGTATGCCATTTGATACCATCATAATAATATTATCTAACAGCCCATGGCCAGGGGATGTCTTTTCATCTGTTATTGTTGTTGTTAGGTGGCCATTGAATCTAGCCCAATTCATAGTGATCCTATGTACAACAGAACAAAACACTACCTGGCACCGTGCCATACTTGGCACTATGTCTGACAGTGCTTTTCTGTTATTCACAGGGTTTTCAATGGCTGATTGTTTTGGGAGTGGGCTGCCAGGTCCTTTTCCCAACCCTATAGCACTTGGTATTCCCAGGCACTCTCCCATCCAAGGACTAACCAAGCCTAACCTTGCTTAGCTTCTGAGAGAGGTCAGATGCCAGGATGCTATGGATGTAGACATCTTTTCATTTGCTTTTAATTTACTTAGACATTTAAAAAATATATGTCAGTGCATGAGTCTTATATTTCTTTTGTTTACTTTATTCATAAGTATTTTATTTTCATGATTGAACTCATTTATTAGCACTTTTTTTTTGGTGAATTCTTTAGGATTTTCTATATACAAGATTTTGTTATTTCCAGTAAGTATAATGTTATGTTGTTGTTAGGTGCCGTCAAGTCGAGTCCGACTCATAGAGACCCTCATAGGGTTTTCAATGGCTATTTCGGGATTGCCTTGGGAGTGGGTTGCCATATCCTACTCCCATTTTGCGGTGCTGGGAATCAAACTCGGGACCTCAGAGACTGCAGAGCAGTGCTCTACCAACTGAGCTAAATCCCAGCCCTCAGTATAATGTTAGTTGGAGGTTTTTCACAAATGGTCTTTTGTTTGAGAATGTGTCCTTCTATTCCTAGTTTATTGAATGTTTCTATTATAAAGTGGTGTTGGGTCTTATCCAATGCTTTTTTCTGTCTTTACTGAAATGATTATGTGTTCCTATATGCTATTGATATAGTATATTACATTAATTGATTTTCAGATGTTAAACTGACCCGAATTGCTAGGACAAATTCCAAATGGCCACAGGGGGATTTTTTAAAAATACATTATTGAATTCAGTTTGCTACTGTTTTTTAGAAGATGATTGTGCCTATAGTTAATAAAGATATTGGTTTGTAGATTTCTTCCTCCACCCCCCGCCCCTGCCCCCCCCAGCCCCTTCCCTTATTTTTTTCTTGCTTCCTTTTTTTTTTTTTTTTTTTTTTTTTTTTTTTTTTTTTTTTTTTTTTTTTTTTTTGATGTCTATGTCTGTGTTTGGTGTTAGTATTATACTGGTTTATAAAATGATTTGGGATGTTTTCTCCTCTCCTATTTTATGGAAGAGTTTGTGAAAAATCAAAATCATTAAGTACTAAAATATTTGATAGAATTCACCATCAAAGCCATCTGGACCCAGATTTTCTTTGTGAGTGGTTTTTGGATTACTCTTTTCTTACAGATATGTTCAGACCATCTCTTTCTTCAGTCAGTTTAGGCACTTCTGTTTTTTTAGAAACTTGTTCCATTTTAATTAAATTATCTAGCTTATGGATATACAATTAATTGCAGTTGTCTCTTAAAATCCTTTTTAATTCTATAAAGTTGGCAATAAGATCAACCCTGGGTTTTTGTTTGTTTTGTTTTGCATATATCCCAGGCTGGCCTCAAACTCATGATCCTCCTGCCTCAGCCTCCTGCGTGCTGGCCTTACAGGTATATGCCACCATACTCAGCTCCAATACCTTCACTTCTGATTTTAGTATCTAGAGTCTTATTTGTTTTTCTTGATCATTCTAGCTATAAGTTTTTAAATTTTGTTAGCTTTTTGAAAGATCAACTTTTTATTTTGTCCATTTTCTCTGTTGTTTGTATACTGCTTACTTCATTAATCTTTAATCCTCATTATTTCATTTCTTCCACTTGTTTTAATTTATTTTCTTTTCCCATTGTGTTAAGGTGGATGATTTGATAATGGTTGGGATATTTCTGGTTGGGGTATTGGATGATTATTCAGTGAGATGGATGATTTGGTTATTGGTTAGGATATTTCTTCTTTTTAAATATGTGTTTACAACTATCAATTTCCCTGTAATTTTTTTGTTGTATCCTCTTAGTTTTGGTGTCTTGTACTTTCTTTGGCACATTGCATTTCCTACTAACCTTTGTGGTATCTTCATTCACCCATTAGTTATTTTTCTAATTTCCACATATTTATTAATTCCTTGAATTATCTTTTAATTTCTAACTTTATTCTATTGTAGAAACACATTTTATATCATTTTAATCTTTAAAATTTTATGAAACTTTATATATTATTTTTAAAAGTATTTTTGGTAGATACTGCTAAATAGCCTTCCCAAGCTACATACCATCTCATCACATGATTGTTTATAATATCAGAGGATTTGTAGAAAATCAAAGTAAAAAAATCTTTTATAGTTTAATTTCTCATCAGACTCAACTTGATAGCACCAAACAAGTGTATTTGTCTCACTCTTAAAATTAGTTGAAATTGTAATACTTTTGTGAAAATCATAAAATGATAATTAGTGCTCTCATTTATTTAACAGTATGGTTTATGTAATATACTGCATGTTTAAAGTGTACTATCGTTAATCCTAAATATAAAATAGGTATTATTATTTTCATTTTGAGAAGGAGAAAACTGGTTAGATTATTTAATTAACTTGTCCAAAATCCTATAAAAAATTAAGAATTAGGATTAAGACCCAAACCTATTTCTACCATCCTACACTTCTCCTAAGGCCAAGAACAATGACCTGAGTCCATAGTTTTCCCTCTGTCTCTTTGTTTCCTTAATACCCTTAGGATTCACTAAGAGTCATGTTCATAATATTCTTGGCAGGCATAAATTTCCATTTTCCATCTCTACTTTTAACTTTCTTCTATTCCAGAAGTCAATTGCAGCTCAAAAATGGACAACATTCTATTGGCTCCTTCCCAGGTGAGTTTACTAATAGGTAAAAGATACTTAGAGCCTGCTATGCTAAATGCAAATGCATTCATGCTTTCAGAATTCCAAATCAGCTTTTTATTTTCTTTTGACTTGGCAGATATAGCACAAGCATGGTTCTAATTCTGTTGCTTTTATTTTTTCCAGGATTCCATCAGATTATGTCAAAGAAAAATAAAATCATAATGAGAATGTTGTGTGCAAAGATGATAACCAGAATCAGAATAAACTAGTTGACACATTTTATAAGTTCTTTAGAAACTATAATTTTATAACTGTGATTATTTTATTCAGTAATATTTATTATTTATTTATTTATTTATTTATTTATTGGGGTATTTGGGGGTTGAATCTAGGACCTTGCACATACTCTACCACTGGCTTGCACTTCAGCCCAGATTTTAATTTTCTATTTTGAGACAGGATCTTGTTAAGTTACACAGCCTGCCTCTGACCCAGAGCATGCTATCCTCATACCTCCGTCTCCCTAGTCACTAGGATTACAGGTGTAAGACAGTGCACCTGGCTTAATCAGTAATTTTTAAATGCTGAAAATAAAATATAAGAAACCTGGAACAATAGAATTGTCACCTCCTAGAGAGCAATGACTGCAGGTAACCTGTTTCTTTTTCTTCAGTGTACAATGCAAGACTTAGAACCTGGTGGCTACTCAAGACATTTTGCCGGATAAATTAATAATCCATGAAATTATTTGTGAAAATTTCACTTTTCCTGTGTGTTACTAAGCTTGTGTCCCTGAATGTACCTTCTAAAGGACCCATTCATGCGTCCTCCAAATATTCCTTCGTGTCAAGGAACATGTACAGTGATGGGGCCGCAGAAGTGATCAGGGCACAAGCCCTGATTTTGTGGATAGTGTCATTAAACAAATAGTCACACAGACCACTAGATAAAATGGTAACACATGGTTCAACAGAAAGTATGTGATGTGTGAACAGCATAGAAAAGAGAGTCCTCATTTTGTCTGAATAAGACCTTCCTGAGGAAATGACATCCAGACAAACCCCTGAAGGAAGCAAGGGCTTGGTTTGCCCATGTATTCTCTTTGGCCTGGACAGTGGGTTTTGTGTCTTAGAATATCAAGTCATTCATGCCTGTAGATGGGGTATGTGCCCTCCAGTCATTCATAGTATATACTGCTTTCTCATTGGTACCTGGCCTGAGTACAAGTGCATGGTATTTGCCTGGCTCCTATGTCTCTGAATATGTGGATCTTGATGTAAAACCTTGGCTCTTACTTTTTATTAAAAAAAAAAATTAGCCCCAATCCATAGTCAAAACAAAACAAAACAACCCCCCCCAAAAAACCAAAAATACCCCACATTCCCCACCTATGCATGTTTGGTATATATGCATGTGAAAAAAACATCTCTTTACTGCAGATATATTTCATTATTTAAAAATACTAGTTATAGTTAAATAAATTTATCTCATGAGACAAGACTACAACCTACAGTTAATATATAAACATAAAGCTTGAAAAGTCAGGGAAAAGAATAAACTAAATGTCCAATTTTTTATTGTGCATTAAATAATGAAAACTCATCATGAAGAACTAGGCATCTTTCTTTCTACCGTAACCCCCAAACCCTGATAGCAAGTTATATCATAATTCTTGTCCTCAGTCAGCTCTCCATATAGTTGACTACTTTGGCCTTTAAGAAACTCAAGAGTAGGAAATAATGAGCAAGGACTGTAAAAAAAATTACCCTACTCAACTACGCATAGCGTTCCTGCACACCTTTCTGATTGGATTTTCAGCACTTCCATTTTCATATGGCAAGTCCAACTTTGTTGTTGTTGTTGTTAAGTGTCATTGAGTTGAGTCTGACTCATAGTGACCCTTATAGGGTTTTCACAGGCTGATTGACTTGGGATTGCTTCAGGAGATGACTGCCACATCCTTCTCCAGTTTTTGCAGTGCCGGGTATCAAACGCAGGTCCTCAGAAAGTGCAGAGCAGCACTCTGCCAACTAAGCTAAACCCCAAGTTTAGATGTTGGTAAAGTAAAGAAAATGGAGGCTAGGTAGTAGGGGAAGAATCAGAATGAGAGACTTAGTTGGGGCATTCAGGTCTTTCTTGGTCAGCAGGTCTTCTTGAGGATAAATTTATATTACCTGTCTGGCTCCTACAGCTCCCTGAATATGTGAATCTTGATGTAAAACCTTGGCCATTAGTTTTTATTTTTATTTTCTAACACCAACCCATAGTGAAAAAGAAAAAAAAATGTACTATGGAGGAGTTCTTTCAATGGCACCTAGGAGGTTAAGTACAAAGGCTCTGAAATCAGACTTGCATCTGTCTGAGCGTCCCTGGGGGCTGGAGTAAAGGAAGTGACGCAGAGCTCTGATAGGCTGTAGGGCACGTGTCCATCCTGGCTACTTTGAGCGATGCCAAAGGTGAAAGTCAGCCTCTTGGAGAAGTTGTAATGATCCACCTCCACTGTGAATATCTGGAAATCTTTCTCAAACATCTGCCCCAAGTCCCAGCCACTCCTTGTTATTGCATTATTTAATGGGCTTAATAAGCTGGCCTAACAATGAGGCATCATTCAATATGCTCTACCCTGAACAGAAAATTCAAAGAATGGTATTTGGAAGGGACACTTTCTGGGCAGCTTTAGACAAACAAAATTACTTAATAACCCTTGTGGAAAAAATTACAGTAGGTTACAAGAGTGGGGGAAGCCATAGTAATTTGGAAACAATGTATGCTCCTTAGGAACAGACTTCTCTAATGGAAGACACTTGATTTTGTTGGTAATATTGCAACACATTCTGGTGATGAAGTAGGCATAACGCTCCCATGCTTGGAATTTTATCCAGAGTTGTTTTAGCGTGTTGCCTTTTACTTTGCTGATAATCTAGAGTCAAAATAACAGTTTTTCTGTATGGAGTTCAAAATTGTGGAGGCTAGTTAGACTCCTTCCAAAGGAGTTCAGTTACCGGAAGTACCAGAGGGATCTTGGTTTACACAGCCTTACTCATAACACAGAAACATAACCTATATCAAAAAAGTGGTTTCTGAGGAGCTTGAATGTAGAAATGTCATTTTCTGCTCTGTCTCTGTGTGTGCCTATGCACATGTATCTATGTAGAGAAATCTAGATATATTTCAGAGCTATATGTCTCAGAATTATCAATACCCACCTGTACTTCTGTAGCAGATCTATCTATCTTTCTACCCATCTATCTTATTTTTCCCTGAACTGGTCATGAAGCCCTATTTGATCTATTTATATGGCTATGGCAATCTGTTAGTGTGGGCCCTTTGGCAGTCTTTGGTTTTCTGAAATTAAGTCCATCTGCTTTGGCTGCAATTCTATATTTATATGTCTGTATGACTTAGAAATATAAATTCAAAAGGCAGTCTAGGTGTCCTCACTTTATATGGAGCTATGTATACTCTTTCGGTGGCTTTGTTAGGCAGAAAACAGCTTGAAACTTATTTGTCATTGTTTTCAGGCAGTTTCTGTGCCTCATTAGTCGGGATAATTGAGAGCCAGCTGGATTTGTAGAACAAAATCCACTGGCTGAGCTTCAAATTCTTTTTGCATCTATCCTACAGTAGATACCATTAGCAAGATGGCATTGGTAACAAGCAGATCAACTCTTATAGCCAATAACTTTAATGGCTTACCTGTTTCACATGATAATTTAGATGCTCTGCAGTAGGTCTACCACTGAGACAGGGTAAAACAAATCACCTGATTAGGACAAGTAGGATTGTTGCCACTTTTGGAGAATATACGTGTTTGCTGGGTTGTTCTTGGATGAGCTGTTTGATAATTATTCAAACAAGGGGTAGGAAGTAGCGAGTTGCAAGTATGATGCCAGATGTGTCCCTACCACCCTAGCTCATAATTCCCAGAATTGGCTACAGATGAATGTTCATAGGGATAGAGAGTGATGAGATGTGCTGGCTTCTTGGATCAATTTCCTATGAGCTTATTCTGTGTATAAAGTAAAAGAGGGCTTTACTCAGACCCTAGACTCTGGGAGACACAACCATGCAGGCATCTAGTGTCAGGGAAGATCTGAGCCTGGGCCACAACCATGTTGCACAAGCCTCTTATTCATTCCCTCAGAACTTCTCAGCCTCAGCAGTAGTACACTCTATGGAGAACAGCAGCCAGAAACATTGAGGCAGGGTTCTAAGTTAGACCAGGCCTCCTGGCAGGCAGATTCTGAATGTCCAGGGTCAGAAGGCAGATGTCTATGCTACATCCAGCAGGCCCAGCTCATTGATCTTCTATCTGTCAGAGTCACTGCCCCGTGTGACACTTCCATGTCCATAGATATTGTTCAGACTCCCCTTGTTGCTTTGCTGAGCTACTCCCAGGCTCTCTCTCTCTATTGCACTTCAATTCTAGTCTGAGTGTTTTCTGGTGATTTATCATTTTACTCTTTCATTATCTTCACCCCTAAAGCAAAAGAGTGTGAGATTCATGGGTTTGGAGTGAGGCAGACCTGGATTTTGATTTTAGCTCTTCTGCCTCTTAGTGGAGACAGCTGCACCAAGATGCATAAGTTCTGACCTATCATACTTGAAGGATGACTGGAAGAATTAACTTATTCCTTCCACTTAGTAAGTGTTCATTAAGCTTTCTAAAGTTGAAAAAAGAAGCAGAAAGCACAGTCTCTGGAACATAAAAAGTATGTGATAGTAACTAAGGGGTTTGAGAGTTATGGTGAAAATAATAATAGAGATAGAAGTAATATTAAAAACTAGTCTGATCCAGATCCCTCATCACGAGCCACTTCATTCTAAGCTCAGTAAATAATGACCCATAGATTTATTGTTTCTATAATGTTTGCTGGGCCGCTAATTTCTGTCAGCCTTTGCTGCATATAGCATTTTTTTCTTGGCTTGGCCCTTGCAGAGTTCTGAGGCTGTGGTCTTGTCTTTTTCTCAAAATAATATAATCACCTATGGGAATTTGAACTCCTTTACAAGCTTCATGTTTCAAGCAGCTCTCACTAGAAGAGTTCCTGTGCCGAGGTGACATTAGGTGGCATTCTGAGAAATCTCCACCTGCCATATGGTGTGGCAAATGTCATGAGGTAATCGCTTCCTTCACTCCAGGCCAACTCGCTAGGAATCCGATGCCGCCTACATAACACACAACATCGATGGCTTAACTGTACTCAGGCTTTCAAAAGCAATGACTTTGAATGTTCCAACCCCACAAATTCTGTCTCCACAATCCACCAAGGTATGGGTTTCCCAAGTTCATCCCCCCACGTGCAACACGCTAGTTTTATGTTGATTTTGTTGGTTTTCACTGCTAATTCTTGGCATTTATTCTAAGAAGAGTGTTCCTAGTGCAATTATCAAGTGATTATTCCTTTAGTATTTGTGGTTAATAAGCCCAGTTAATAAGCTCATGACTTGAAGGGATCCGTCTATAATAATTTGTGAGGACTTTGAATCTATTTTCTCCATATATATATATATAAAATTTTTTTGGCTTGGCATATAGCTTATTTATTCAATGACAGCCTCTAAAACAAGGATGTCTAGTTGGCATTGTTTTTCTTTGGCTGAATATATTGCCTAATTTATTGAGTATATGTATAAATGATTGGTCAAATTGCTTTCATAAGAGATCAGGTGCATGAAGGATTTTATTTCTTTTTGTTTGTTATGTTTTTAGGGTTAGCTAACCAACAATGTGTCTGCAGCCATACCACCCTGACATCCCATCTTGTCAGATCTCAGAAGCTAAGCACGTTTGGGCATAGTTAATACTTGGATAGGAGACCACCTAGGAATACCAGGTGCTATAGGTTTGGAAGAAGGACCTGGCAGCCCACTCCTGAAACAATCACACCATCAAAAACCCAATGAATGGCAGAGAAGCACTGATAGATAGATGTTGGGGATTTTTAAACTGCACCCCATAACTTTGTTGTTGTTGTTAGGTGCCGTAGAATCGGTATCCGACTCATAGCGACCCTTTGCATAACCGGGGAAACACTATTGTCAGTGCTTCTCTGCTGTTCATAGGGTTTTCAATGGCAGATTGATTTTTGGGAGGGGGTTGCCAGGTCCTTCTCCCAAGCCTACAGCTTGTGGTGTTCCCAGGAGTTCTCCCATCCAGGTACTAACCAGGCCCGACCCTGCTTAGCTTCTGAGATCTGACAGGATCGGATGCCACAGGGCTACCGCTTCAGGCACCCCATAACTAGGGTCCCCCATACTAGCATGAGGGACTGGCCTTTAGCTGACCCCAGGGCCACATTCCACTCACTCACTCCTACCTCTCCCATTGAGTGAGCAAAGATGGCCCCTGACCAGCCTGACCAGTCTCAAGTACCTCAATTTTGATTGGTTAACCCTAGCATCTCAGTTAAATAACTGCCCCGACCTGGCAGGTATGACAGTTCACCTGCTGTACCTGTCAGGAATGTGCCCTGATTGGCTAACCCCAGTACATGCCCCCTCCAGGACCCTATATAAGCAGGGCTCGTGGACCCCTTTTACCCCACCACCATTCTCCGTCCTTCAACTGCTGCCTGGGCCCCATCACCTTGATCCAGCGCTCCCCAATCCAGTGGAAGATCTCCAAGCAAGCCCATGTGTCAAGACCAGGGGCCCCAAAGCACTGAAGGCTACAAGCAAGCCACAAAGAGCCTCCCAATTCCTCCCATCCTTGGGAAGGAGGGAGGCAGAGAAGGCGAGCTGCGAGAGTCAAGACCACTGGACCTCCAGCCCAAAGGAACACCAACTGCTTGTAGCTGTGCCTTTAAGGCTAAGTCGTACTACCAGTGAGCCTGCAGCATTCTATGCTGCACGCTTAGAGCTTGCACTTGAGCACTTGACTGGGGCTGCTTGCTGGTTGCAGCCCACTTGGGGAGTAACCCAATAAACGTCCCTCTCCTGTTTCCTGCAGAAGGTCTCCCAAGGTCCTTCTTTGGTGCCTCTGGCCACTACACCAACCTGGTCCAGTGGGTCCCCAATACCCACTTGGTGTCAGGGCAATGCTCTGACTTCTGCCAGACCTGAGCCAAACCTTGACAGATAGGGTTACAGGCATGGCAGTGTTGGATAGTGTTTTGTTCTGTTGTACATAGGATCACTATGAGTTGGACTGAACTCAATGGCACCTAACAGCAACAACAACAACCAACAATGTAATTCATCCCTAGCCTTCTTTCTTTTCCTTTTTTAAGTTTTTAATGTATTTTTTCAGACAGGAGACAAAGTATCGCTATGTAGCCCAGGCTGTCCTCCTGCCCCAGTCTCCTGGTTCAACCCAGGGTCTCATGCATGCTTTGCAATCCCTCTACCACTGAGCAGCACCCCTAGCCCACTTTTTACTTTTTGTCTTGAAATAGGCTCTTGCTAAATTACACAGGCTGCCTCTGGCCTCTAACTTGCAATCTTTCTGCCTCTGCCTCCTGAGTCGCTGGGGTTACAGGTATGCACCATCATGTTGTCTCATCCTTAACTTCTCATAATAATCATTTATAAATTGTCTCCTTGACTAGTTTGATATTGTTTCCTAGTATTTCAAATTCAAATCCCAAAATGGAGTGGGAAAGAGTCAGCATAAGGAAGAGGCCTGAAAATAAACAATGCATCCATGTTCCACAGAGGCAGACAAGCCCAGTGTTGGCAGGGCTTAGGATTTTTCAGAATATTAATCAAATAAATATTTAAGGCCAAAAATGACCAATCAAGCTAGGCATAGTGGCACACACCTGTGTGCCTAGAGACTTAAGAGGTGGAGCCAGGAGGATCACAGTTTGGAGGCCAGAGGCAGCCCGTACAACTTAGTGAGACCCTCCTGACTCAAAATTTTAAAAAACTGTGCTGGGGGTACAGCTCAGTAGTAGAGCACTTGCAAAGTATGTGTGAGACCCTGGGTTCAACCCTCCAGTAAAGAAAAAGAAAGAAAGGAAGGAAGGAAGGAAGGAAGAAAGAAAGGGAAAGAAAGAAAAAGAAAAGAAAAGAAAAATAAAGGAGAGAGAAAAAAAGAAAATCAATGAACAAGGTTTAATTCATGGTATGGCATGGGTTTTTGTTCCCGTGAGTATTCTTTACCTAACAAAGCCCAAGATACTCTGACATTGAGATTTATGTTATCAGAGGCAAGTGAATTTCATCAGGCAAAGAAAGGTAATTACTTTTATTTTATGACTTCAGACACATTTTAGAGTATTTAGAGTGTCATTGGTTGATCTATTAATTTGTAAGTAGCTTCTGGATAATGTATATGTGTGCTATGTTTAGTGTGTGTGTGTGTGTATGTGTGTGTGTGTGTGTGTGTGTGTGAAAAATAAATTGCAGTCCTCAGTTTTACATACAAGCACCTTCTTATTAGCATCATGTGAATACATTGTAAGACTTGAAGTATTTCTGTATTTATAATGATATCTCAGAAGCTTTTCTCCCACAATTATTAAAGCCATGGAATTGTTGCAATTCAGATCTCCCTCCTATCTTCAAAATCCTGACAAAAGAAATGTCTTACTGATATTTTGGTTGAAAGAGCCACAGATCCATTGCTGGGAACTTGATAGTGCTCTCCCTGTGTTTGGCATATCATGTTGCCCTGACTTACCTAGAGTGTTAAAATGTCACTGACATGTATACTATCCATGACCTTCATCATGTGTTTCCTTAATTTCCCAGCATGCTTTCATTTTGTGTATGTGTGTCAACTCTAGAGAAATACAGAAATAAATCATGGACATCCCGGACTAACCCCAGTCTTCAGTGGGTAAAATCTTCCAGGGGCCCAGGGGATATCTCAGGCTCACTCAGAGATAAGTGACTATGGATGCAGAACTGAAGGCAGAAGATGGAGGGAAAGAAAAAGGAGACTTAATCCTTCACAGAAAGTTTATGATATCTGACAAATAGAACTTGAACTTCTGCTGCAGAGCAACTGGGGGAGTGTGTTTACCCAGGAAAGCCCTAGTCTCTTCTACTAGCTTTTACTCTGAGGGCCTGCAGATCACTTATTTAATGTGCAGCGCATACTTCCCTTTTCAACAGTGAGTGCCAATTCTTAGACCAGAAGAAATATGATCCATCTCTGAACAGAGATTTTTGTTTATTTTACCTCAGCAGGATATTTTTTAAAGTTTTACTATGTTTCAGTTTCCTTGTGTTAAGTCTATTTCCTTAATAAATTGTCTGGTTTTAAAATTCAACAGAACACTGAACTGCTGTAACATCACTGGGATCTTTATACTTGGAATCACTTGTGGTGGATACTGTCATATATGCTCAGATGCCCTCTTCTGGGTCAAGGTGAGGCAGGATGGACAGCATTGACAGCTAAAGGATGATGTAGAGCTGCAGTACAGCAGGGTGTCATGTGACTGCTCAAAATGTGGAAAACAAGACCTTGGAAAAACCAGCTGGGGCTAATGTGGCAGACACAGATGACCACTAACTATCCTTTGCTTCATTACAATGGCATTTCCAAATTGTGAGCATTGCATTTTTGGCTCTTCTTATCGTGCATCGCCTGCAGCGGTAGCCCTGTGGCATCCGATCCCGTCAGATCTCGGAAGCTAAGCAGGGTCGGGCCTGCTTAGTATCTGGATGGGAGACCGCCTGGGAACACCAGAAGCTGTAGGCTTGGGAGAAGGACCTGGCAACCCCCTTCCAAAAATCAATCTGCCATTGAAAACCCTATGAACAGCAGAGAAGCACTGACAATAGTGTTTCCCCTGTTGTACAGAGGGTCACTATGAGTCGGATACCGACTCGATGGCACCTAACAACAATCGTGCATCAGATGCCATGACACATGTGAAAATCCCGTGTAAGGACAGACAAGGGGAGTAGACCCTGTTATGGGAATTCTCCAACCTATTCATGTCCTGCCTTTTCCCCTGCCTTGGCCCATGAAAAATCTTCCCCTCCATTAAGTTTACCCATGAAAAATGTTGCCCCAAACCCATGTCAACACAATTTGCTCTGCCCACACTCAGACTTTTGAGTATGTACATTTGCTCTATTATAAAAGTTGTCTCTCAATTCCTTTCTTTGTTTCCTCTTTGAATTCTTTGTCTGACAGTGACAAGAACCTGGAAACACTGAGAAGTGTCTCTGTCTGGTCCCTTTAGCTGTCCCTGAGACCCTGCCCTCTGCTGAGCCTATCAGCAATGGCAACAGAGTTACTCAAACTTCCTCAAATTCAGAATGCATCCTGGGTCAGAAATGCACAAAACCAGAGACACAAGCAAACTGCACAATGAGTTGGCCCAGATTACCATGTCATCAACAATGATTTTGCTGGCTTCCTTCCTTCAACTTACACCTATGACTATATGAATCCTTAATACTAACTGAAGGGGGATGAAAAAGTCTGTGATTACTCAAAGTTAGGTCAGCTCAAAATGTGGGTAAGAGCTAGAAATGGGCTATATTATATGACATTCTTTCTCATGAATGGCCCAGAAAAAGGGCACAGAGAGGAAAAATGCTCATAAAGGCCCCATCTCATGCTGCCATCACACTGGGGGTTAGGACAGCAGCATTTGTGTTGGGAAGGGACACAGACATTCAGCCTAGCACACACTTGGCAGCTGAAGAACACTGGACTAAGAGGCAGGAGAGTGGCACTGTAGCCTCATCTCTGCTGCTAGCAAGCTTTCATGCCTTGAGTTTTTCATCTATAAGATAAGGAGTCAGACTAGATCAGAGGCTCTGTACATTTCCCCAGTTCAACCAGGAGCATACACTATGCCTTCACATATGCGTCTAGATTTTGACAGTTGTGCAGCAACACCAATAAACCATACCATTCTGTAAATTATCACTCCTTGATCACAACCCGTTAGAAAGGACTTGGTCAATATGCTTTTAATCTCTTGTTCAATTGCAAAGTTCCATCGTTCTTAAATATAGTGTCCAACAATGCAAATTGTAATATAAGAGTTAACCACTAGGATTCTTCTCCACCACCCCCCACTCAGCCCTTTAGTTTCTTTCTTTGTGCTTCTAGAATATTCCAGGATCTACCCTTATTTTTGCAATTGCCAATCACCTTTTGGTGACTGGATAAAAAATCAAAATTACATTTAAAAAGAATCTTACAATGCTCCAATGCCAGTTTTATGCTCACCACGCTTCTCTAAATATAAACCCATCAAATATTTCCTTTGTGACTACAACTCTAATGGGAAATAAGAACAGCAAATACCAAGTAAACTAGAAAATATTGATTCAGTGGTGTCATGGTTTTAATATAAAATATGCCCCAAAGGTCATGGGCTTTAACGTTGGTCCCCAGGTGGTGGCACTGTTTGAGGAGATTATGGAATCTTGGAAATGAGTAACTAGGAGTGGGCCTTGGACGTTTTTACCTGGGATTCACAGTCCTGGAAAGCTCCCTCTTCCTCCTGCCCTGCAATGCAAAAAGATTGTCTGCTACTTGCTGTCACCAAGCTGGTCCTGCTGCCATGATGGACTGATCTTCTAATTGGGTGGGTTGGGTTTTTTTTTGCTATAGCTATAGGAATATATTACATAATGTAAAACTTTAAATATTGGTTAGCTGTAAATTTGCTGAAAGAAAAGGCTTTCATATGAAAATAAAAATTGGGAAATAACTACGGAAATCTCCAGTCTTCCTTTTTCAATACGAAGTTCCTTTTACTTGGGAATTTTCTCTTATTTATCATTGAAAACCTACCTATTTCTTGCTGCCTGTCTTTGAACTGAAAGTCCAGCACAATGACTGGGGATGAAATGCCTAACATTATGTGAATGAATCCATATCTGGATCTACCAGTTTAACGAAGCACTGGTTTCTGCTTCCTAAGGTTCCTCTTTTATCGGCATGAGCAAGTCTTCACCCAGAAGGTCTGTCACCTCTCTAGAAGGGGCTGGGACTGCTGACCTTGTGGAAAATGTTGAATAGCAATTCAATAGGCAGGCAGGTCTTTGAGCACACACAAGGTGGCAACATTTAGATCAGCTTGCCCTGGCCCAAGCTGTGGAGGCATAAATAACTGATAAATAATTTGAAAATAATGCTAAAATATTTTTCATCTTTACACTCTAGCAAAAATAACCTTGGAACATAAGTTTAAGCTCCTATATTATAATCAACTTGTGTCAGCCAGCTTATATTTAATGTCTACAGGTTTAATTAATTTAGGAAACAGGGATGCATTTGTTGAAGGAAGAACAGACCTGTAAACACTATTGTCCTAGAGACTGGTACCAAAACATCAAAGATATGAATTAATACATAATAAGAGCTAACATTTATTAATCACATACCTAATTTCTGATATCATTCTAAGTACTTTATATTTGTAATTAATATAATTCAGTGACAAAATTTTGAAATTGAGAAAAATAGAGCTCACCCAAAAGGTAATTGACTTGCCCAAGACCAAACAGCTAAAAATGGCAAAGCCAGAATTTCAACCCTAGTAATAGGGTTCCTAAGACTATATTCTTAATTACAAAAGCATTTGATAAAGAAAAAAGGACAAAGAATGGAAAAATAATTGTTTGTTTTTCTGATTATAAATTGTTCTACCAAATATCAAAGTTGGACATTTATGACATTTGTAAAGCAATAAAATAATTATCTCAGAATTTAAGGCAAATAAATAGATTTTAGAGTCAGGTAGGCTCTGGTAAGGATGGAGGATGAAATATCACATGGTTGAATGGTGGTTGATGATGCTAATGATTTGCATCTTTTAACATGTACCAAGCAAACACATTAAGCCTTATTACCTCATTCATATTGAATTACATTTTCTAAATTAATGAAATGTGAAGTTAGACTGTGCAGTGTAGTCATCAGCTCAAAGTGCTGATGTATTCTCTGGCAAACTCAGACGCAATTCCCAATCTTCCCATTTGGATGGAGGTGACCAGATCATGTCCAGCTTCATTTTGGCCAAAAATCAAAATGCCTCTTTCTATACCTTTTCTCAAAGTTGTTAGAAGTAAAATAGACAAGTTATATTCATATTTTTACTGTTTATCAATTTTTCTTTTTCATAAGAAGTGTATACTAGCCAGTTTTACATTACTGCAATGAAACACCCAAGGCAGCAAACTTACAAAGAAAAAATGTTTACTTAGTTTACAATCTTATAAGTTCAAAGTTTAGGATCAGGTAAGCCCTGCTGGTTTGGCCTCTGGCCCTCTGAGGGCTGCAAATGGTGGTGCATCATGGTGGGAATGTGTGTATATGTGCAAGAGCTTACATCATCAAACAGAAAGTCAGGGAGAGGCTGGTGTCACACAATCCCTGCTCAGGGCACAATCTCAATGACCTAAAGACATCACACTAGGCCTCACTTCTCCAAGGTTTCATCACTTCCACAGAACCACCCTGGGGTTTTAATCAAATGGACCCTAAGGGGATATTCTGATCACACTCCAACCATAACAAAGCTCTTAAGTAGACTGTTGGCTAAAAAAGTTTAGCTCCAGATTTTGAGGACAGAGCTTGGCTTAGAAGGGTGTCATTAGTGTCAATGTAGTAGAGAGCATTAAATGTATTCTAGTTTCTTTTATGAAGATCCTCGTACGTTACTAACTAGATCCTATTGGGTGCTGAAGAAAGAAGTTGCCTCATACCCAAAGATTTCTGTCTGTTTGTTTTGTTTTTCATTCTTTGTTTCTGGATAGAAAGGAGATGGTCCTATTGTAAGGTTTCAGAGGACATCTGACAAGTATGGATCAAGCTATAAATGTCCATGTGAAGATAAATCAAAGGTAAGATGTAGGAGATGAGGGGAAGATAAAAATGTCTTATAATTTAGACTCCCTTTCTATTTTCTGTCTGGTCCAATACACGAAGAATGAGGGAAAATAATCAGAATAGATTCTTCTTAAAGTAGTGTTTTATGAAATGTAGTTCTTGGGGCATCCACATCAAGAACATCTGGGGATTTGTCAGCAATGCCAATTTTTAAGTGTACAGAATGAGGCACTTGGGATAGATCTCAGCAGCCTCCAGCAGCTCTCTTGCAAACTCAAGTGTTCTTTTAAATTAACTTATAATACAATGGTTTTCACCATGGCATCTTCATAAAAGTATATCATGTACTTTGCTCTTATTTATCCCTTCATTACTCTCTCTTGTTGGCCCCCCCCCCCATCTCTTGCCTGTCCCTTCCCCTCTCCAAATAGTTCCTGGTTTATTTTCAAGGTGTGTGTGTGTGTGTGTGTGTGTGTGTGTGTGTGTGTGTTGGCTTGTGCATCACTGTGGCCAAGATACCTGACAGGAACAAACTTATGAGAGGAATGGCTTATTGGGGCTCATAGTGGATTTCAGTCCGCAGATGTAAGGAGTCATGGTGGCAGGGCCTGTGGCAGAGAACCTCACATCATGGTAGATCAGCAGTAGGATGAGCTTACTAGAACTGGCTGTTTGGGTAAAACTTCCAAAGGCCCACCTCCAACTACTTGCTTCCACAAAGCTAGGACCTACCTCCTAAAGTTCCAAAGCTTCTTCCCAGGGCAGCACCACTACCTGAATACTAAACATTCAAGCACACTATTTGTTGGGGACATTTTCAATTTAAATCATAACAGTAGTGTGTGTATGTGTGTGTGTTAAATCTAGATTCTACATATGAGAGAGAACAGGAGATATTTATCTTTCTGAGTCTGGCTTATTTCACTTAACAGGATTTCCAGTTTCATACATTTTCCTGTAAATTACATATTTTTTCTTCTTGATGGCTGAATAAAACTCCACTGTGTATCTTTACATTTTCTTCATCCACTCATCTGTTAATGGACATCTACTCTGATCCTATATCTTGGTTATTGTAAGCAGTGCTACAATGAACATGGATGTGCAGATGTGTCTATAGCATGCTGACAGAGCCACACTAGAGTTTGAGAGACACTGGCTCAGGCTATTCTCTAAGCCTATCTAATCTGTGAATGATTAATATCCCATTTTGGGGATAAATTAGTGATGCTAACCCAAATGCACAAAAATAGGAGATATAGCCTTTTAGAATTGTCTCCTAATCTATGGAACTGTGTCAAATCCTAATTCAGATGTCAGTCAGAATTGGGAGCTGCAGGAAAGAAGAGCCAATGTTCCTTCAGTTGTAAATTCCATTTAAAGAGTAAATATCCCTGCAAATGATATTTGTACACTCACCCAATTATTTACCTAATATATTTTTAGAACTGAATTTTCTTAGAGAAAACTATGAGCATTTAAATTCTAACCTATTTTGGTAAATTACCCCTGAGAACATTACAATATTTTGTATCTATATCCCATGAGTGCAACATCATTGTTTAGTTGAGTCTTTTCTGGTTTTGTTGATTTGTTGGGAAAAATGTGGGTTCACATGCCTATATACAAATGTTGGATTCAATTGTCTAATGTTTTATTTAGTATTTTTCATCTGTCTTTTTTGAGAATATTGAGACTAGATGCTTTTTCTTTTTTCTTATCTGATTTTGGTATCAAGATCATATTTCTCTTACAAGTGAATTGGGTGCCTCACCCTATTTTAAACTTTTTTCCTTACAAATTTTCATAACACATTGACTATTAATTTATATCATTATGACATTACTAATATTTATTTGGGCTGGGATTTAGCTCAGTTGGTAGAGTGCTGCACTGCTCTCTGAGGTCCTGAGTTCAATTCCCAGAACCGCAAAAATGGGAGAAGGACCTGGCAATCCACTCCCAAGGCAATCCCGCAACAGTCAGCCATTGGAAACCCTATGAGGGTCGCTATGAGTCAGATACCGACTTGACGGCACCTAACAACAACAACAATATTTATTTACCTTCCCTAGCTCTAAAATTACCCACTTCTCTAAGAAACATGGATTACTTTCATGAGGGGATGGTATTTTGAAACATGAAGTAAGCTATGGATATGTTATAATCTTACATTATATAGAATCATTTTTAAAAGCAAGTTTAATCTGTTTTTATTTTATTGTAAAGACTGACACATGGTGAGCAATTATTATCATTTTATTTTTTATTTGTTTTCCAAGCTTTGTCTTTTATTGTTTTCCATCTTTCCTACCTTCTGTTACCATGTTAAATTTTCTGTATTATTTACTCATTGTGTTGCTACCAATTTTTAGCTGTTGTATTACATATTTAATTATTACCATTACATTTCTAATATAAATACATACATAAAATTTTTGGTTTCCTAGCAAAGTCCAATGTTGCTCACTGTTTCTAGCTCCCTCCTGAAGAAAACATGTATTCAGAGCATCTATCCCATGAATCCTATCATCTTCAATGATTGTTCTTTCTTATTATATGTCAACATTTTTTTTTAGTATTGGGGGCTTGAACCCAGGGCCTCACGCATGCTACGCAAGCGCTCTACCACTGAGTTGCCCCCTCAACCTCTTTTCTATTTTTTTTTTATTGTGAGACAGTGTCTCACTAAACTGCACAGGCTGCCTGTGGCCTCAAACCTGTGATCCTCCTGTCCCAGCCTCCTGACTTGCTAGGATTATAGCTGTGTACCATGCCACTCAGATTTTATATCATTGTTTTAAAAAAACCCTTTTTATTCAATATATAAGTGCACAGTTTGGTCAATTTTCACAAAATAAATAAAGACACTATGAAATTCATGCAGGTGAAGAAATAGAATGTTATTAGCATCTACAGGAGTTCTCACTAATCTCCCCTTTTTGCCATACTCTTGTTTTTGACTTCTTTCATTTCATATTATTTTATAAGGTTAATGTAATTTTTGCTTACAGTTGTAAATAAGTCATTCTTATTTCTGTGTAAAATTTGTGGAAATAAAACTTATATACTGTCAATTTGATATTTGCATAGTTTCCAATTTGGGGGCTATTTCTGTTATGTCTTTTGATGAACATAGATAAGTACAAGTTTGAAGTCAGTGTGATTTCTTCCCATTTTAGGTGATCTACTTCTTCTGTCTCCAAACTTACAGAACTCTTTACCTTTTGATTTAAAAATGTTAGAAGAAAATGATTGTTTTCCAATAATTTTACCTCGTGTGGGAGAAGGATGTGGCCATCCACTAGGAAAGCAATCCCACAACAATCAACTATTGAAAACCCTGTGAATAGCAGAAAAGAACTGACATAGTGCCAGGCATGTCACTGTGTCAGGGAGTGTTTTGCTCTGTTGTACATAGGGTCACTATGACTTGGACCCAACTCGTTGGCACCTAACAACAACGACAACAACAACAATTTTACCTAGTGGAGTAATTATTTCTACTATGCACAAAGTTCAATAGTCTTCATTGTATTTTTAATGCTTTTTGTTTTAAGAACTTTATCCACATGCATTAATCATATGCAAGATCCATTTTTGGATTTAGTTTTTATTACATTCTCTTTGAGTCTTTCCTGCTTTCTGCAATCATTCGAGGTTCCTCCTTCTGGTCTTTCATAGCACTTATTTGTCCTTTTGCACTGTTGATTCTCCTCTCTCTCTCTCTCTCTCTCTCTCTCTCTTTCAACTTATATCATTTTAAATTTTGAAATGGCTTGTTTCAGGGCTAAGCTGATTTCTTTAATTAATTGATTGATTGATTGATTGATTGATTGATTTTTGCAGTAAAACTTAGGGATTGAATTTAGCTCCTTGCCTATGCTGGGCAAGTGTTCCACTACTGAGATTAACCCCAATCCCCTTTTTTATTTTTTATTTTCAGATAGGGTCTCATTAAGTTGCACAAGCTGCCTCTGGCCCCTTGCTTCTGAGTTTTCTGCCTCGGTCTCCCCAGTGGCTGGGATTACAGGGATGTGCCATGGAGCTCAGCTCAGATTTTTAAAATTTCAGCTCATTTGCTTATCATTTTTGCTTTTCAAATTTTTTGATACATTAAAATCATATATAATTATGAGATAGACAGTTACATTATAATAAATGTATACAGTGTGCAATGATTCAATCAACCTCATTAATATACTCACCACCTTAAATACTTATCATTTATTTCTCCTAGCTGCAAAATTGTCTAACTGCAAGTTTCTATCCTTTGACCAACATCTCCACTTTTCACCCATCTCCTTCCTCCAGTAACCACCATTCTATTCTGATTCTATTAGACTGTTTTTTATTCCACTTCTAAGTGAGAATATGTAGTATTTGTCTTATTGAATCTTTTATCTCTTTTTTCTTAGAATTCATGTTTTTCTCTTTTCTGTACTGTTCCTTTAAAATAAAAGCATATCTTATCTACTTCTTTTCATTTTGTAAGCAGACAACATTTTCTACAGCTATGCTATTTTTGCCTGCAGCCATACCACAGTGGCGTGCCATCCCATCAGATCTTGGAAGTTAAGCAAGGATGGGCCTGGTTAGTACGTGGATGGGAGACCACCTGGAAACAACAGATGGTGTAGGCTTGGGAGAAGGACCCAGAAACCCACCCCCCAAAAACAATCTGCCATTAAAAACCCTATGAATAGCAGAGAAGCACTGACAATAGTGTTTCATCTGTTGTACATAGGGTCACTATTAGTCAGACCCTGACTCCATGGCACCTAACAATAATATGCTATTTTTAGAAGGTAGTATTTATTTGAATTTTTTATTATAATTTTTTCAGCAATCTTATTTTTCCCTTTGAGTTAAAAAGGAGTCAAGTTTATCCATAAATACCCAATTCTAGTAAACAAACAAACAAATAATAAATAAATAGTGTAGATGGATTCTTCTTGCTTTTCCTCTCCTAGTAAAACCTAGGTTGGAAGTCTGACTAGCACAACCTGGTATAATCTATCATGCCATCTGAGCCATTCAGCAGCCTTTGGTTAAAGAGATAGTTGGGAACACAGCCATTATAATCAAGGAACTTTGTATGCTTTTTATATATATTTTTGAAGTACACACTAAGTTCTAGTTCCACTGAGTTGAGAGAATATTGTTTCATTCAGTAGACTCTGGTGAAGCGTCATACCAATGCAAATTCAAAAGGAAGAAACTCCCACTACTATTTCCTTTCTGGTTGGGGCAGAACATGTATTTTTTCTCTGCCACCACACATTACAAATGCCTTTATCACTGTAATATGTGGTAGTAAAAATTGTTCCAAGTGAGTCGAGTCCCATCTCTTCGATGATCTACCTTCTAGACATTGCTTCTAAACACTGCCATTGTCAGGACACCTCTAAGCCAGATATTGTTGGGGAAAGAGATCCCTGGACTTCCTGGAGGGATGTCTATCATCCAAATGTTGTGCAGAGCTTGGTTTAAACTGTGATAGTTTCTCCCAAACCCTTCCAACTCTTTAGTCCTTGTCTTTTCAAACTAAGGTATACTTTGAGGAATTTTCCAGAATATACTCATCTTCTCTTAATTTTTGCTCTCCCATTATTCTCTCAGTTGTGTGGTGGTTCACTAGGTCTTTCTTTGCTTTGGTTTAAACTTTTTTTCTGATAGAAATATCAGAAGTTTTACAATACTAACAGATTGACACTATCACCAAGACTTGGTGCTGGAGTAATTTTCTTATGTATTTTTGCCTTTGTAGTCTTTTTTAGGTGGTTTTGATGGTTAATAGGGAAGGACTGTTAACATTGCTTTCATTTACATCTGCTATATTTTTGATGTTAGAAATTCTGACTCACTTTTTTCTCTTAGTGAACCCTCTATGAACCTAAACTTATAGGGTATAATATTATGAAATGATTCACCACTTTATATGTTTAATAAACGTGGCTTTTCATAAGCGAGATTTAATAAATATGGAGTTTAACTATGGTTATAGCAACATGCTTCCCAATTTGCTCACTTTTTTCTTTTCCTCTTTTTGTGTTGAATGAAGCAATTATACTCTTTTTCACATATGTAGAAATCTTCTGCTGGGAGTAATATTGCAACTTACTTTGCCAATAAAATTTCTGTTGCAGCAATATGGCAGGAAGTAATTTAAGTATTTTTCCATAGGAATTCAGCTTTAACTCATTTCTTAAGGTTTCCACTGCATATATTGAATACACTTCAATCTATATATATCATCAGAAAGCTGTTGAAATCCAATGGCAAAGATGATAAGAGATACTTTTAGCATGGCATTTGTGCCATCATCTTGTTTTAAAACTTCCTTTTTATGATTGAGTGATATGGGGCTAGAGAAAAGGCAAATGTAAAGATAAGTCATTAGTGTTCTTGTCTCTACTCTTTTTACTTTTAAAAAAATCAAATATGAGACAATGCGTCTCACTGCTGGCTTTCTAAGGAAGGGATGACAGTGCTCACAAGAATTTACCTGGTATGTGGCAGCCTCCAGCACAATTCATGGGCTTCATACAGCCTTGGCCGGTGGCCCTGAATCTCCTGGATATGAACAAAAGCAATCAAGTGAGAAAGAAGCTAGGAAGAGATTCATGTGCCCCTAAGATATGCTTAGAAAATCTCCAACTAAACATTGTAGGAAAGATTCTTTGATCACTATACAAATCACTAGAAACTTATCCAGGCAAATTCTAGAACAGGGTTAGCAATTTAAAACAAATTATGCCACCAATATTGCTACTTGAATAGATAGCAGATATTGCTAATTGGTTTGAGCCCACTCCTTATACTACCTCTCAATAGAACATTCCAGAAACTGTCTACAGTAGGTTAGGATCAGCAGCTGAAATGTTATGACTCTGCCATCTTATACCCTAAAAAGTAAGTCAATATTTACAATAGATTATACTTTAATGAAACCTAGGGGGACTTGCCAAACCCTACAATGCTTCCAAACTATTTACTGAAAAATACTTTGCTATCTTCCTTGAAGACAGTGGACAATTGAAAACACTTTGAGAAACCTCAGGAAACAATTTCTATGAAATGTTCTTGACTTATGTAATGTTTCACTACTTTAGTTTTAATTATAATAGATTTATCATAAGGACATGATATTAGGAACTTTTTTTAATTGGCAGTATTTGGGGGTTGAACTCAGGGCCTCACACATACTTTGCAAGTGGTCTACCATTGGGCTGAACCCCCAACCCCTTTTTAATTTTCATTTTGAGACAGGGTCTTGCTAAGTTACATAGGCTGCCTCTGGTCTCAAACCAACCAATCCTCCTGTCTCCACCTCCTCAGTCACTGGGTTTACAAATGTGAACCACTACACTCAGCCAGATACTATGGCCTTTTTATATGGGTAAGGCTTGGAAAAAGTAGATGAAGAGTTTATTTAAGCCCTATGAGAAGGGCTGCCGGAAACCTTCCATAGAGGTTTCCTGACCAAGAGTGCTTGAAACAGTGAGGATACTCACAGTCACTCATTTCAGGATTTATTAGCACATCCCCAGAAAGGAAGACTAGTAGGTTCTTTGGGAAAGAATGCATTAATTTTTATTTTAAATTGACACATAATATTTCCATAATATTTCCATATACTTATAAGGTACATAGAGTATGATAATTTGATACATTTATATAATGTATAATAATAAAATCAGAGTAATTAACATTTCTACCTCTTCAAACATTTATCATTTCTTTGCCATGGGCACTTGTAATTCTCCTACAGTTATTTTGAAATACATAATAAATTGTTGTAGACTGTGTTACTCCACTACTATAAAACACTTGTACTAACTTTTTCTGTGTACCTAGAGAGAGTTTGGGAGAATTCAGTTTTAATGGGGAGAATTCATTTTTAATTGCCATTTTTCATTTATGCATAGAATAGATATTCAATGTTGAAAACTTATGTAAAAGAGAGAAAAATAAAGAAGAAAGTTAAAATCAACTGTTTTTCCACTATTTTTGAAAACTGCTAGTCATAGTATTACATATATATGCATATACACACACACATATGTAGGTATTTTTAATAGAAGTTATACCTGCTAGAAAGGCCCATTCATACAGCATTTTCTTGACCTCAAGCCCATTTTTACCCATTGACTAAAGTTTTTTTGAGGTCAAGAAGTTTCTTTTTCACTGAACTGAATTCCTTAAGTTCTAAAACAATAAAAGAGCAAACTGAGACATGGCTTTTAAACCTCAGATTTGTGTTCTTTGAATTTTCCATGATAAACAAAGATATATTTTTATTTGGAATGGGACCCAGAAACTTGAATAAGAACTAAGGAGATGTCCAGATTTGTTGGTCTCCATTGTACTTAGCCATTTCAGGGTCTTTGGTGTTGTGTTGTTGTTGTTTCGTTTTGTTATTCAACATTTCTATTTGATTCTCTTCTCTGCCTCCCCTTCTCTATGTACCCCTTCATAAAAAAGAAAAAGTTTCAGAATTTTTCTGAAGAAAAATTACACCATTACCTTGGGCCAAGTGATTGCAATCTGATGCTTAAATCAGTGTTGTTGCAGATGTGAGCACTGCAGTGGAGGAGAATGAATGAGTTGTCTTCATTGTCTATGATTGCTAAGTTCTAGCATTATTGGCCATCTGCAGAAAGGATAAGACTTTAGGAGCTGTGTTTGCTTACATTAAGCAACTGTTCTCACTCCTCAGTGGAGGAGCATTTGGAAGGAAATCCTGGCCAGTACTGCATCTTCCCCTCCACACTGTGAGAAATGAGAACTGCCCACTATCTCCCCTTCATACAATCCCTGTATTTTCTGATGAGTGAGCAATGTTCTCCTTACTTGTGTGGGGTCAGAAACCATGTGATTGATGATCAAAGAGAATCCACAGGAGATTCACTTGTAGGGGACACATCTGTCAATGAGATAGTTAAAGAATAAGTAGGATGAGTAAACCTCTCCTGACAGAGTAGAAGAGCAGAGGCAGCCTGTGTGTATGTTCCCATGCAAATGGGTGGAAGACACCCACAAGTTGCTTGTGTTCTCCTCTTTAAAGACCGATGACAAAGGAGAGTTGAGGGGACAGTTCTGGGGATGTTTCCATGAGAGCACATGAAGCCATGAAAACACCCGACCTGAAAAGAAAAACAGCCATTAGGATTCCTAAAGCTTTTATCAGCTCCTCCAAAAAAGAAAACATCAAATCCACCCACCTGGTTAAATGAGCTATTCATCTTATGCCCTGTGGTCCAAAATTATCATTCCATTACTGGGGAATCAAGGACACATGCAGGTAGGGACCCAGTTAAAAGTGAGGAGCAGGAAAATTAAGCTCTTGACTCTGGTTTATCTTTTTTCTTTTCTTTTCTTTTCTTTCTTTTCTTTTTTTTTTTTTTTTTTTTTTTTTTTTTTTTTTTTTTTTTTTTTTTTTTTTTTTTTTTTTTTTTTTTTTTTTTTTTTTTTTTTTTTTTTTTTTTTTTTGAGTAAGCGGTCAAACAACTGCTAGCATATACTGAATATTTCATGTCTTGGATCAACAAGGGAGCCATGCCAAATGTCAGATTAAATATTCCACAGCTGAAGTGTTTGCATAACTTTTCGGTGGCTACCATTTAAAGAAAGAAAAACAGTGATGGGCCTTTAAAAAAAATATTCCCTGAACTTGACATGCTCACGGTGTTCTGCCAGCAATTGCTCCAACTTGGAAGGCCAGGCCACACATATCTTGTCCATGGAGCATCGGTGCCAGCTGGCAAGCAGAGCCTAAGGTTTCCATTCCTTTCAAGAGCGTGAAGCCCCACTGTGCGCCTTTCAGGCCACAGCTGCATTGCTGTCTTGTTTAACCCATGTCTGCTTTGGCTAAGAAGCAAATCGTTTTAAGAAGGAATTTCCTGGTTCTTGACGTGTCTGTCATGTTTCCACAATGAGTTTGCAATCGCTGCGTGTGTTTTCAGTTTGGATTGGCTCTGTGGGGCTTGTGGAGGAAACTGGAGACAGGTCTTTTATTGAAACAAAATAATAAGTCTGAACAAATCAGCCTTATTATCATTGGCTCTGGCCTGCTTTGTATCAATTTCAGCTTTATATTTCTAAGGCATTGCTCAAGAAGCGATGCTTTTCACCCCCAAGCTGTATGAGGGATAGGAGAGAAATGACAGATCTTAAACACCTACTAGGTATCTGGTGTTTCTGTGCATTGTTTCAATCACTTTTCCTCACAATCCAGTGGAATAGTTGTCCCCCTGCATTTTATTGACAAGGAAATGGAGGTGCAGAGAGAGTCCTTCACTTGCCCAAATTTACATAGTTAAGGGTGCAGTGGTAAAGTCCAGCATCTTCCTTTCATCTCAGATCTGCACTTGCTTTCTGTGACCTTGGGCAAATCACTTTGCCTCTCTACTCCAATTTCCTCCTCTGCAAAACGGGACTAACAACAGGAATCTTTCACAGGCGGTTAGATGGAGTTGTGTGTGTAAGGCAAGTGCTCGTTAATTTTAGCTACTTATAAGTGACAGTGCAGAATTAAACTAAGTGCACCTCCTTTCCCAGCAGGTGCTGAGGCCATCTCACTGCTCTGGAGGTCAATATCACCCTTCTCCACAGGGAGACTGAAGTCAACACTGATATTCAAGAGACTCAAAGCGGAAAGCAGTTCTACATTCTTGTTTTAAGAGCATTTCTCCTATTGAGGCAAACAAGCTGTAAGGCTCTGGCTCAGCTCAGGTTTCTGCAAAAGAAGCTTTCTCTGAAGAGGAGCCTCATGAGAGATGTAGATACTATGTTGTTGTTGTCAGGTGCCATCAAGTCAGCATCTGACTCATAGTGACCCTATGTACAATAGGTGAAACACTATTGTCAGTGCTTCTCTGGTATTCATAGGGTTTTCAATGGAGGATTGATTTTTGGGAGTGGGTTGCCAGGTCCTTCTCCCAAAGACACTATAGGGTCCTATTATTGTCTCATTGTCCAGGTCAGTGGCTTTGATTCAAAATGAAAATGTACAAAGTTGCTGAGTGATGTTTTCTCATGACAGCTGAGGTCTGTTCTGTTCACTGCAGCAGAAGTGGAGCTTAACTGGTGGTGTTATTGCATGTAAGTCTTCACAGTACCTACCTGTCAGCCTGCTTCCAAAAAAGTCCACCTGGTGCCATCATGTGCCAGGTGATGTGCTGGCTCTGCAGTACAAAGAGAAGTCAGATGTGGTTCCTGGCCTTTCTGAGCTGCCAGATAAGTAATCAAATGAGCCTGTACAACACAAATGACTTGCCTCTCTCAGAGGGTGTTTAAATTCTAGACTTGCTAGAATCCATCTTGAATAAAGCCTTGTAGACATCCTTAGCTATCACATAACTAGGAATTTTTGAAGCTTTGTGGGAAGCTTTTGTAACTTTCTTTCATAATCCTCAGTAAGAAACCCAAATCCAAAAGTAGGAGCAAGGCCCATAATGCAACCAACTTGGTTAATCGCTTGGAAGTTTTTCCAGTCTTACAAGGATTTGTTAGGCACTAGTTGTACCCATAACTTCCCCCAGGGAATTGCGTTCAGAAGAACTGACTACAAGCTCCAGCTTTGCCACTTATAATCTGTGTGATCTTAGCTAAAACCGCTCAAACTGTGTGAGTCATATGTTTCATCTGTACAACGGAGAAGATGAATAACATTCAGGCTACAGATTTGCTATTAAAGACTGAGTAGATTGATATCTATGAAAGCCCTTTTTGTGCTGTAAAGACTTGTAAAATTTTTTGTGCTCATTTTTGAGACAGGGTCTGGCTATGTAGCCCAGACTAACCTGGAACTCTCACTCCTCCTGCCTCGGTCTCCCTAGCACTGGAATTACAGGTGCGTGGCTAAGACTTATAAACATTTATCAATGTTATTTATTATATTGTTGCTTCCGTTTATTTTAGGTACATTTTGCATAGTGTGCCTTTATATTTTGATGCTTAAAAATGTTTCAATAAAGAGTGGAAAGGGAAAGCAGCAGACAGGAATTTTTTATTTCCACATACATGAGATACCATACATAGAAAGAGATGAGTGAAACTGTGGTTCTGAGAGCCTATGCAATATTCCCAAGGTCAGAAGCCAGTAAACAGGTGAATTGGGACATGAAATCCTCTCTGATTGGCATCGATGTACAGATTCTTGACTATAATCCACTGTGTCTGAAATGATAGTAGTATTAATAATCTAGAATGAGTAAGGGATAGTTAAGATCAATGTTCACTCATTATATTCATAGGAAACTGAAATGTGGTAGTTTTTTTCTTTTCTTTGAGGGTTTGTAGGCTGAGTCAGGTCCAACTCTTAGAGATTCTATGTACAACAGAATGAAACACTACAGAGGGTAGGCTAAGAATTATAAATATGTATCTATGGACAGGAATTTATGAGATATGATCTAAGCAAAAGACCGAATAAAAATATAAAATACTAGGTAAATATATGTTGCCTTTTTTCAAGCCCCTTTTCTACCAAGGCCTCTGGCCCCCAAAGGCTTGGATCATTATCATCCTTAGCTGGAAATATTCTCACCCCTGAATTCCCAGAGCTCTTCAGAACCCTTTGATGAGCAACCCTCCTGCCTCAGGACATTTGCCCTTGCTACTCTCTCTGCCTGGAGCATCATTCTTCCCCAAACCTGCTTGGCTTATTTGCTCACTTTGTGGAAACTTCTGAAATGTCACTTATCAGAGCTGGACACCTGTAAGGCCCACACTCTGCAGGGTGAGGCAGGAGGATCATGATTTTGAGACCAGTCATGGCTATACTGCGAGACCCAGACTTAAGAATAAAAACAAACAACGGCAAAATCAAATGTTCCTTATCAGACAGACCTAACTAGGCCTTTCCTCATCACTGTACAAAGTAGCTATAGCCCCTCATCACTTTTTGAGGTGTTACTTTATTTTTCTTCAAAGCACTTCCTACCACCAGTCATATTACTTAATACTTTCATGTTTATCTTTCTTGTGCATTTGTCTTTGTGTTTTATCGCACTGAGGATGGAACCTATGCTACACAAGGGCTCTACCAGCCCTATTTATGTATCTGTTTATTAGCAGCTTCCCTGACACTGATATAAGCTCTACAAGAACAGAGAGTTTCTTTTGTTTATTTCTCTCTGCCCTGCATCTGGAGTAGCACCTAGTACACAGCAGATGCCTAATGTGGATGTGTGGATGTGTTAAATGAATGAAGAATGAGTGAATGTGGCCATTTAGCCTGGGTATCACACTTGGCGGTCCACCAGTCTTGCCTCAGAAACTATGAATTTTGTGATGGCAAGGTCTGTGCCCAATTCATGTTTTCATCACATAGTGTTTGAAATTTGATGATTGAAAATTTATAGAGATTTTATATATGATGATTTGTTTGTCAACTGAACTCTTTATAAAATAGGTTGTTGTTTTCCTTCCTGTCTTGTCAGCTTGAACTGCTACAGCAGTACCATAGATTGTAAGGGTTAGACAACGGACTTTTATGTCTCACAGTTCTGGAGGATGGGCAATCTGAGGTCAGGATGTCATCCAGTTCACTCCTGGTAAGGACCATTACCTGCCTTCTTGCTGTGTGCTCTCTCACATGGTGGAGAGATAGCTCTGTTCTCTCTTCCTCTTTCTATAAGGGCACTTATTCTACCATAGAGGCCCCACCCTCATGACTTTGTTGTAATGGCAATAGTCTCTCAAGTGCTCCACCTCAAAATACCACCACATTGGCAACTAGGGCTTCAACGCAGGAATTGCTGGAGTCACAAACATTCAGTTCATCACACTAACAGATGAGAAACTAACACTCAGGGAAATTTAATGATATTTTTGAGGTCAGCAATACTGGAGAATTCAGACCTCTAGCCAAGTTCTTTCTACAAGCCCATGATTTCCCTGTGAAGGCCCCTTGCTTTTTTTTTTTTTTTTTTTTTTTCTTTTCATTAATAACTATTGACCTGGGACTACATGACCCGCTTACTGAAGTAGCACTCCACCAAGGCAGATGAGGCAGGACCTTCCACACAGAAAAGGCCCTTCACACTGTCAACAGGAAGGTAGATTTTCACTTTCACTTTTGCCTTTTAAGAAAATGATCACTTTTAAAATTCAACGTGGCTTTTAAAGTTTATTTTGTACTAGGTACTATATCCTCAGATTATCACCCCATCCTTTAAATTGAAAGAATGAAGGTCCTCTGAGACAGAATAACCCAAAGACACACACTGGCCACCAATGTGAGGGAGAAAGGATTTGAACTCAGGCCAGAATGTCCTTTTATTTTTTATCTATTTTTTATTTTTATCTTTTAACCACAAGGGAGCCTGGTTCCTAGTATAGCCATTAGGAAACAACCCATTGTGTTCCCCCCTGTCTGGGCTATTTACTGCCTTGGGCATGGGTCAGGATAGCACCTACTTCTCCCATGGGAGTGGAAAACATAAACCTCTGAAGAGATACAGCCTTGGACATTCATCCTTCTCTCCTGAGTTAAAAATATAAAAATATATGCATATGTTGTTAGGGGCCGTCGAGTTTAGTGCAAGTCATAGTAACACTCTTGGGGTTTTCACAGGTTTCAGGATTGCTTCAGGAGTGGATTGCCAGGTCCTTCTCCCATTTTTTCAGTGATGGAGATCAAGCCCAGGTCCTCAGAGAATGCAGAGCAGCACTCTAACAAGTGAGCTACACCCCAGCCTATATAGACATATACACACAAATTATTTTTGCAAGTCCTTAAAGGCCACACATTTTCCTGGATTCGATGAGTTCTTTTAATTCCCAAATATTTCTGTGATTTGACATTAAGCCTCAGAATTCCTAGAACCCTGATACAAAGCCAACCCAATTTCAAACGTAATGAGATTTAGCCACCACTAATCTCTGCAACTGGGCTGGGATTTAGTTCAGTTGGTAGAGCGCTGCGCTGCAGTCTCTGAGGTCCCAAGTTCAATTCCCACCATGTAAAAATGGGAGAAGGGCCTGGCAATCCACTCCCAAGGCAATTCCGAAACAGTCAGCCATTGAAAACCCTATGAGGGTCTCTATGACGGCACCTAACAACAACAACAACAATCTCTGCAACTATTTTTAATTGAAATATCGTATTTATTTTCATGATATAACATGTCACCATAAGATGTCACTGCAGCAGATTCTAAATCTTAGTAGATCAGAGTGTAAGACAGAGTAAAAGCAAGACCTCAGCCCAGAGACTACCTCATTTTCATAAATTGTACTATAGAAGGAAGGAAGAACAGCATAGTTTAGACATAGATTAATTCAAACTCAAAGCTATGTTTATGTTTGCATGTCTGTCAATGCATGATTATGCTTCATCATTTATAATCCCATTCTCTGTCCTACCCTACCTTGGGACAGAGCAAAACAAATAAAAACAAACAAACAACAAACAAAACTCAAACCTTTATTGGTTGATGTATATAATAAATGTGAAATTTCAATTCACCTGATAACTGGCTTTTCTCTGGGACCACCTTACATGAACAATTAGCTCATACTTAAGAGGACAGAAAGTGAGAACCTTCAGAGAGTCACCTCAGAAGGAAGGACTGATACTAATGATGTCAATAATGCCATCATGTTTTGGCACCTTCCTTGGAAATGTTTGTTGTTCCATATCCTTCTCCCATCCTTGGAAATAGACTCATCTTTTAAGGTTGACTAGGGAGGAGCAAATGGAATGCTGGACACAGCAGACACAACTAAGATACCCACTGGAACATTTGCATCTCTAATAAGGAGGACTTGGACTAAGGGAAGGCTAAGGACCACTTAAGCGCCAATGTTCTCTGATGATCTGATTTTCCCCATATGTGATCCACTGTTCTGCCATATCCAATCATATTTTCTTTCTTTGAAGAAACCTAAACTACTTTACATGGAATGGGCTGCTTAATATAATTTCCCTATGAGCAAAATAAAATGATTTGTTTAAGGTTCAAAATCAAGTCAGCAAGTCAGTGTTAGGACAAAAATTCAGTTATTTCACTCTTTGGCGTCTTATTCAGGACTCATGAGCCACACAGTACACCACAGCCTGTTAGCTATCCATCTTGATTCTAACTGGCTTCAGAAATTGCACAAGTCACCAGAGCATTGGAGAGAATATAGGCATATTGCATTTCCAGCAAAGCCAGAGTTCCTGAGAAGTAAATATTTTCAAACTTTAAAACGTACTAACGCAACTAGTTTAAGGTATTGATATGGCAAAAGAGTCTTCCCTCTAGCAGAAAATCATCCTGCCTTCTTTTCTATTTGGCAAGTATCAATTTTACTAAATTGAATTCATTTAAAGCAGAGTACACCCGTGATTAGGGGCTGGGGTTTAGCTCAGTTGGGAGAGTGCTACTCCACACTTTCTGAGGAGCCGAGTTCGAACTCCAGCACCACAAAAATGGGAGGATGTGACATTCCACACCCAAAATAATCCTGAAAATATCAGCCATTGAAAACCCTATGAGGGTTGCTATGAGTTGGATCTGACTTGATGGCATCTAACAACAACAACACTTGTGAGTGAACAAAGACAACAATTAAGGTCAGGAGACCAGGAGAATTTCTGATAAAACATCTGTGGCTTGTATTTGGTTCCCACAGCAGCAATACCATTCATGTTTCTCATCAGCATTGTTTAGAAGCCAGAAATCCTGTAACTAGCATTATTGCTCTAAAAAGCACCTATTTATTGCACTTTATTATCTATGACAACTTCCAGAGTGCTACCATTGTGGCACCTAAGCAAACTTAGTTGAAACACTTTTAAAATTAATATTTGTTGTTAGGTGCCATTGAATCAGTGTTCAACTCATAGGGATCCTACGAACAACAGACAAGTCACTATTGTCAGTGCTTCTCTGTTATTCATAGAGTTTTCAATGGTTGATTGTTTTATGGGAGTGGGCTGCCTGGTCCTTCTCCCAAGCCTACAGCACCTGGTGTTCCCAGGTGGTCTCCCATCCAAATGCTAACCAGGTCCCACCCTGCTTTGCTTCCAAGATCTGATGGGATTGGACACCACAGTGGTACAGCTGCATGCAAAAACTTGTGTTTTTTTTTTTTTTGTTTGTTTGTTTTGTTGTTTGTTTTTCTTGAGGTAAAGGGGGGTTGAACCCAGGGCCTCGCACCTGCATGCTCTGCAAGTGCTTGACCACTGAGCTATGCCCTCAGCCCATTTTTTTACTTTATTTGAGACAGGGCCTTACTAAATTACACAGACTGCCTCTGGTCTTGAACTTGCGATCCTCCTGCCTCAGCCGCCTCCTGAGCCGCTGGGATTACAGGCGTGTGCCACTGCGCCTGGCTCGCATGCAAATAATTGTATATATTTGTGGAGTACAATGTGATGTTATGATACATTTATCATTGTGGAACACTTTAGGCTAGTTAGCAGATCCTTCACCTCATATCCTTGTGATTTCTTTGCAAAGAACATTTGACATCTACTCTTTTAGGGACTCTGAAATATCCATTATTATTAACTGTAGTCATCATGTTGTTCAGCTGATCATATGTTCCTTCTAATTGAACTTCATTTCTTTTGAGTACCATCTTTCCTTTCCCCATCTACCTCCCCTCCCTTGCCCCTGGTTACCACCATTCTATTCTATACTTCTATGAGTTTGGCTTTTTAAATACCACATATAAATGAGATAATGCACTACTTGTCTTTCTGTGCCTGCTTTATCACTTAGCATAATGTCTTCTAGAATGATTTCATGTTTTCACAAGTAGCAGACTTCCTTCTATTTTTAAAATTGGAGTAGTACCCTATATATGTTCCCCATTTTCTTTGTCCGTTCCATTCATCTGTGGGTAGACAATTAGCCTGATTACACATGTGCACTACTGTGAGTTATGCTACAATGAACATAAGAGTACAGATATTTCTTTGATACACTGATGTTATTTCCTATGGTTCCATATCCAGAAGCAGTATTGATGCATCCAATTATATTTGAGGAACTTCCATATTGTTTTCCACAATGACCATACTAATTTACATTTAAAACAACAGGGTACAAGCCTTTGCTTTTTCCATCTCCTCACTACCACTTACCTTTCATATTTTAAGTCTTCAGAAGATTCATTCTCCAGTGAAGTAAGAATAAAATGTAGAGAATGGTGACTTACAAAGTAATGGCTTCAAAAAATTAAGATATAGGCATGCACTCAGATTATTTTCCAAAATAGTCACAAAAACATTTTTCTCTTCTCCGCATGCATTCTGTACCCCAAAGCCCTGTTTAAGCAGGCACTGGCTAGACTACGCTGCTTTGGATAAGAAACTACTTTTGGAGTGCCACACTACAATGACATTGAGTCTTATAAAACTCCAACTTCAAACTTTTCCTGAGGAACATTATGAGAAAGACTTTTTATTAAAATTCCAAGTGTAAATGAGATGTGATCAAATGTACAGTGAATGTTTAAATTAAAAAAAAATTACTACAGTAAAAGACAGGTTGCCATTAAATTCTCCTCAAACTGCTCCCCTCTGGGTCTGAACACACTTATCCCCTTGTTCTTGGCACATTCTGAAGCAGTCCTGGAAGCCTTTTTTCCTGAGTGTCTTTCGTTTCATCCTCCATAATGACAATGCTCCTTGTCACACATTGCTTCTGGTACAATTTCTGTCAAATAAAAACATTATGGTGTCTCTTCATCCACCTTATTCACTGGATCTGGTGCAGTGCAACTTCTAGCTCTTCCTCCAAATCAAAATATCCATCAAAGGTAAATGTTTTGAATCAATTCAGGACATCAAGGCAGCCACACCAGTGCAACTAAAGACCTTCACAAAAGAGGCCCTCCAGAACTTCTTCAGAAAGTGGCAAGAAAGATAAGTGTGGTAGAAGTTGGAGGGGAATATTTTGAAGGGCATTAATGTCAATGTATCTTTTTCTTTAATCAACTTTTTTAAAATTTGAACACTCACTGTATCTTTTGATTACGTCTTGTCAACCTTAACAGGCACAGTTGGCAGTGGCAGTCAGCAGCCAGACTTTTCATGTCATCTGATGCAGAGGCTTTCAGAGCTGGTACAAAACCACGGGAGGCCTTGACATTGCCTCATTACACTGCTAGGATGAAAAGTTTACACCCTTCCTTTCCTTTCTGGAAGTCTCTATCTATTCACCCTCAACAACCTCAATCTTATTCATACAAACCCTCAGCATCTACTGCTTAGTCTCCCTGAAGCTATTTATAGCACAGGTTATAACCTCCTCCTTAGTCTACTTTCTTTCTCATTACATAAACTGAGCATCATGTCCCAATTTGAGAGCCTTGCTTTACTTGTTCCTTTCTATTGTCCCAGTGTATAGATATAATTTAAAGTAGTTAGAGAAAAATTTTAAGCATAATATTCAGTGACTATGAATTTGCAAAATACCATGGAATACCCAAAGTTGAATCACATTCATTCCCAACTCTCATGTTGTTGTTGGGGTTGTTAAGTACCATTGAATCAAGTCTGACTCATAGCAATCATATGTACGACAAAATGAAACACTCTCTGAATCTGTGCCAGGGACATACTCTTTTTGTTTAAGCCCATTGTTTCAGACATTGTGTCAATCCATCTAGTTGAGAGTCTTTCTTTTTTTCATTGACCCACAACTTTTCCAAACATGATGTCCTTCTCCAGGGATTGGTTGCTTTTGACTACATGTCCAAAATATGTAAGATGCAGTCTAGCCATCCTTGCTTCCAAGGAGCACTCTGGCTGCACTTCTTCTAGGACAGATCAGTTGGTTCTTTTGGCAGTCCATGGTGTATTCAGTATTCATTTCCAGCACCATAATTCAAAAGCATCAATTCTTCTCCTGTCTCCCTTGTTCAATGTCCAGCTTTCACAACCATATGATGTGATTGAAAATATTATGGCATGAGTCAGGCACACCTTCGTCTTCAATATGACATCTTTACTTTTCAATACTTTAAAGAGATCTTTTGCCACAGCTTTTCCCAGAGCAATGTGTGTTTTGATTTCTTGACTGCTGCTTCTACAGGTGTAGACTGTAGAACCAAGTAAAGCAAAATTATGGACAACCTCTATCTTTTCTCCATTTATTGTGAAGTCATATACTGACCCAGTAGTAAGGATTTTTGCTTTGTTGATGTTGAGTCTCAATCCATACTGAAGACTATGATCTTTGATCTTCATCACTAAATGTTTCAAATGTTTACTTTCATCAGGCAGAATTGTGTCATCTGAATAATGAGGTTATTAATGAGTCTTCCTCCAATCTTATGCTGTGTTCTTCTTCATAAAGTCCAGCTTCTCAGATTATATGCTCAGCATATAAATTAAAGAGATATGGTGAAAGGATAGAGCCCTGATGCACACCTTTCTCGATTTTAAACCAAGCAGTGTTTTTTTGTTCTGTTTGAATGACTGCCTCCTGACCCATGTACAGATTCTTCATGAATACCATTGGGTGCTCTGGTATTCCCATTCTTTACAATGGTTATCCATAATTTATTGTAATCCACACAGTCAAATGCCTTTGCAAGTCATAGATAGACATCTTTCTGGTAATTCTCTGCTTTTGGCTAATATGCATCTTACATTAGCAATGATGTCCCTGGTTCCAAGCATTCTTCTGAATCAGGCTTGGTTTTCTGGCAGTTCTCTATCTATATACTGCTGCAGTCACTTTGGAATGATCTTTAGCAAAATTTTACTTGCATGAGATATCAATGGTATCAGTTGATAATTTCCACATTCAACTGAATCCCCTTTCTTGAGAGTAGGCACAATTATGGATCTCTTCTAGTCAGTTGGCCAGGTAGCTATTTTCCAAATCTCTTGGCATAAACAAATTAGCACCTACACTGTTGCATCTGTTTGTTGAAACATCTCTATTAGCATTCTATCAATTCCTAGAGCCTTGTGATTCACCAATGCTTTCGAGGCAGCTTCTATTTCACCCCTTGGTATCATTGTTTCCTGATCACATGCAACGTCTTGAAATGGTTGGTTATTCACTAATTCTTTTTGCTATAATGACTGTGTATTCCTTCCATCTTCTTTTGATGTTTCCTGCATCATTTAATATTTTCCCTGTAAAATCCTTCACTATTGCCACTTGAGGCTTGACTTTTTCCTTTGATCCCTTAAACTTGAGAAAAACAGAGTATGTTCTTCCCTTTTGGTTTTCTATCTCCAGCTCTTTGCAAATGTCATTACAGTATTTGATTTTGTCTTCTTGAGCTGAAATCTTCTTCGAAATCTTCTATTTAGTTCTTTAACTTTGTCATGTCTTATTTTTACTTTAGCTGCTCAACATTGAAGGGGAAGATTCACAGTCTCTTTTGACATGTAATTTGTTCTTTTCCTTTTTCTTCCTCTTTTTTTTACTAACTTTTTGCTTTCCCCATAAATGATATCTTTGCTGACATGCCACAACTCATCTGGTCTTTGATCATTAGTGTCTAATGCATCAAATCTGTTCTTGAGGTGGTCTCTGAACTCAAGTGGGATATACTCAAGTTTATAACTTGACTCTTCTACACTTGTTCTAATTTTCTTCAGTTTCAATTTGAACCCACATATGAGCAGTTGATGATTTTATCCACATCAGCACCTGGCTTTGTTCTGACTTTTGATATTGAGCTTTTCCATCATTTCTTTCTACAAATGTAGTGAATTTGGTTCCTGTATGTTCCATCTGATGACTTCCACGTGTATAGTCACTGTTTATATTGTTGAAAAAATGTATTTACAATGAAAGGGTCATTGGTCTGGCAAAATTATATTATGTGATCTCTAGCATTGCTTCTTTCACTAAAGCCATATTTTCTGACTACTGAGCCTTCTTTGTTTTCAACTTTTGCATTCCAGTCACCAGTAATTATCAATACATTTTGAATGCCTTCCAACCTGGGGTGTTCATTTTCCTGTATTATATCTAACAGGGTTTCTCTGCTATTCCTAGGGTTTCCATGGCTGATTGTTTCAGGAGTAGTTTAGCCATATCCTTTTCCCTAGTCCGTTTTAGTCTGGAAGCTCAGCTGAAACCTGTGCACCATGTGTGACCCTGCTGATATCTGTAATACTGGTGGCATAGCTTTCAGCAACACAACATCATCACAGCAACATGCAAACCCCCACAGTATGGCAAACTGACAGACACATGTAGTTAGGAAAGACAAAATACAAAAATATATACATTAGAAGAAAAGAAGGGAATAAAGTGTTGATGTCAACAGCAAGTTGCAAAGAAAATGGCATTTCTTTGCCGTGGGAAGATCAGGGCAAGTCTCATGGAACTCATGTTTGCCTTGAGCCTTAAGGTATTTTTACTGTTTTTTAATTTTGTAATTAAATTAAATTTAATTTTTTCTGACATTGCAGCTCCCGCAAGTAGTTTTGTGCCAAATTTAATGGCAGTTCTGTAGAATGTTTTCTGTGTGTGATGAAGAAGAAAAGAGAGTAACTATGAAATTTTAAAACACACAAAACAAAATCCAAAAAGTCTGGATAACTTTTAGCATTTGTTTTACTCCCACATTAATAAAATTCACCTGGGAATCTTGGATAAAAGGAGGACAGGAAACAAGGGGGCAGAGAAAAGCTTATTGGTGAAGAAAAAGACAAAGGAGAGAAAAAAGGGCAGAGTGGTTCTCAGGGCCACCACTCAGTGTCCCCAATCCAGGAGGAGAACTGTGCATGGAAATGAAGGGGAGCCTCACTCAATTTATCTCCCCCAAATAACACCATGGAGAGCAGTGTGCAAGGGGATAAGAGAGGAGGGACTGATGGGTGACCCAGGTGGGGGCCTGTGGGAAGGCAACAGGCTTAGAGGAGGCAGGAAGATGGTGAGGAATGTGAGAAACAAATGTGAAGATGTATGCGTCCACAGGAGAGACAGAGGGTGCTGAAGAACACGTCCTCTGAAACACAAAAGCCCTAAGCTTTGTTATTTTAAAAAGAAAAGATTACCCTAGCTTGGGTTGAACTTACTGTCTTTGTTTTTGTTTTGTTTTTGTTGCATTTCATTTATTTTCTGCTCTTGTTTGAGAAAGGCCAGCTGGACCTCTTATGCCAAGTAAAGTCAGTGCCATTCTAGGAGTCTGACTGTCATCATCTCTTGCACATGCAAAATACTCAGGCCAGGACCCTGGGGTTGCTTATGGCCTAGGACTTCCTCTCAAGGGAAATATTTCAGGGTCTGTCTTGGAGTCTTAGGTGGAATCACTGAGGGCAGGTCAGACTCAGGTATAAACTCCACAGATCTGGGGCCATCTACATTGAGGGCATGATCTTGCCCAGCACAGAGATTGAGTCAGGGAATCCTGGGCCTCCAGGCTTGCTTGTAAGTGTTCTATCTGCTGAATTTTGATGTTGTTGTGGGGATAGGGAAAAGAGTCTTTTCTTGGGGCCCTCGTATCTCTTTGGAAATTGCTGCACCACTGGGTCATTGTGAGAAAATGGTACCTGCTGTGGATGAATCCTATTCTGGAGGGAAACTCAACTGTTCTTGAATACCAACTAAGGCTTCAGGAACCCATAAACCACCACAGGCATGTGCAACAATAAATCATCCTCATTGAAACACTAAGAGGAGGTATATTGAGGCCTTGCATTCAAGAAGGCATCTCATGGGAGTGAGAAGTGGTTGGGTCACTTTCCTTGGGCTGCACTTTTGGCATTAGAATCACAGGATTTGGACCTAAGATTTGAAGAGTTTTTGAATTATTGATACCCATTCCCAGTATATTATTCATTAATGACAGTTTGGGTAAAGCTAGAGGGGAGTTGTCATCTGAGTCAATTACAATCTTGATGGTATCATAGTGTAATCAAGTGAAAGTAGACATTGCAAAGTTACACATTCAAGACATCATGATATACATTCAAGACATTATGCATCAGTCTCTAAAAGTGTTTTCTTTGGTGCAACTTGCCTCTAGAACCTAATGGACATAGAAACATCTTGCCCTGCCACTGCTCCCACCAGGTATGATGGAATCTTGGGGAATTTGAAGTTCCCCAAGGTCAACCCCCAAATTGGTGATGAAACTTTCTATGGTAGGAGGTTTCAGAAGGTTATACCAGAAGAATGTACATGGGTACATGTCACAGACTTGTTCAAGGGCTCCTGCCCTGCCCATGTTAAACTAGAGGAGCTGTGCTGAGTCTAACCAGATTTCAGAAAGGGTTGAGAGATAGTAGTAGCTATGAATGAGCTGGACACCAGTCCTTTTGTTTGGTCTGTTTGGTTCTGTAAGATTCCACCAAACCCCACTGCTGCGTGGATATGGGAAAGAAGGACCTGAAGCTTATGGCATATTCTTGCTGCAGATACAGATGGTCACAAATACCAGGGTCACCATCTTCTGCTGCTCAGACAGCATCTCTTTACCACCTGGGTGTAATTCACCATCTCCTCAGGGCACATGTAACCTCTTGTCTTTTGAAATATCATCAAATTGCTGAATCCTATGTTGACATTTAGAGGGACATCTCTCTTCGTGACGTTAAGGACCACCAAGAAGTCAAACTCCTGATTAGGGCTCATCTATGGGGCATTGCTTTTGGAAAGTATTTCCTGGTAGGACTCGGAGGGCCCTTAATTGGTAGAGGGGAAATGAGAATATTCACTGAGAGTGTGGTATGACCTTAGTCATCTTCATTGTGGGCTTGATATCTGCCATGCTTATCCCAGGAGGAAGACCACACCATTTCCTTGCCAGCTGCTGTTGAAACATCTCTGCAGATAATCTTCGTGGTTTTGAGAAGTGCTTACCAAGACCACTGATGATCCCTTTACCAGAAAAGAAGTTTCTATTATATGGGATATGGGACACATTGTCTGGCTAACTAACTCAAGAAAGATTTGGTCTGGATGCAGGGTTGAAGACATCTGGCCGCTCTATTTCAGAATTTACCATTTCTGAAAATCCAAGGAGGAACATGTGGCACTGGTTGGCTGAACTTGGGTCCTATTGGGGAAAATCCAGATTACTCCAAAGGCAGATACCTGTATGTTCAGTCTTCTAAGCATGATTGGACACCAGGTAGAAGTCTGGCTATAGGAAAATATAGAAGATCTATGGCCTCTAGAATTTGGTGGGAATAAATTCTAGGACTTTACATTCTCTTTAGTCCTAGGAGCTCTTCAACCACAGGAGAGGTTGGAAATGCCTCCCTTGGCACCACTTCCAGCCTTATTCTTCAAGCCCACACTCTCACCTGGGACAAAGAGTGCTTTTGGCATATGGCTGCCACTCTTGTGTAATAGTGCATGTCCAGGACTGCCTGGCCAGCTCCTGTTTGTAGACTGCCTGGAGAATCTGGAAACCAGGTGGGGCTTTCTGGATGAGGATATTGTTGTAGAAGATTGACTCCTCACCTTTGACTTTGACCTAGGGCTTTGACTCTTCTTCTTGAAGGAGAGCACCTTACTTCAAGGTAACTGGAGCACATGGATTGAACTCTTCAGCTAGCATCACAAACAGAGACTCGAACTCCAAGTTGTCCTCAGACTGCAGCAGAATCAGCTGCTGAGGGCTGCTGATCAGCAGGGGCAGTGGCGTGCTAGCTGGTGGATGCATCCCTTCATGCTTGCCACCTGGATACTTGTTTTTCTTTGCTATAGGAATTAGTCTTGGAGCAGCAGCATTATCTGGATATGACTCCTGCCACCCAAGAAAAACCTCTCATCCTTAGGCTACACAGTACCACAAGGACCTCCACATTACAGTGCTTATCCTGGAGCTGAGGAATCTAAGAACCACATTCCCAAAGGCAGTTCTCACCTTTCACTACTCAATTTTTTTAAAATCTATACTAGGACACAGAAAAGCTTTCTAAAGATTATCTCTGCCTCCCAAGCAAAAGGGAATTTCTAAGTAAAATGCAGTTGGTACCAGCTATTTCTATGTTAGGTCCTTGGAGGCAGGATGGATGTGGGATGGAAAACTAAGGAGGAGGGGAACTTGGACCCCCGAGGTCAAACGCTGATCCAGTGGCCCTCTCTCCCTTCCTTCTCCCCTGCTGCAGCTCTCAAAGTGTTTTAACCAGTGGAAGTGTCCATTTAAGCAAGCATATGGGAAATAAGCTTGGAAAGATAGGCTGAGACAGAATTTAGAAAGTCTTAAGTGCTGGAGTATAAAATTGGGTTATTTTTGGTAGGGAGGGAGTAGAGAACTAATAAAGATTTCTGGGCATGGGAGTAATATGATCATGACTTGGCTTTAAGCTGATTCTCTTTCCCATCTTAAGACTAGAGAAATTAGAGATGCAGGCAACAGAATACTGAACCAAAACATCTTTGATGACAAAGATTTATTATCTTGTATAACAACAAGTCACATTGCTCTAAATAGAGCTTTGGTTGTCTTTCACAAAGCTGGGTGTCTTGAGAGAACTTGTAAATAGTTTTAAAATGTGGTCAAATTAGTACCTAAGAAAATGTCAAAATTAAGAAGCAGAAAAACAAAAAGTAAGTTCCTATTACCTAATTTTCACCCATTTCTAGTTTAGTATAAGAGCTCACCCCTGTCTACCTAAATGTTTGTTTTGTTTTGTTCTGTTTTCTGGTACTGAGTAGTAGAACCCAAGGTCTGCATGCACTTTGCAGGTGCTCTACCACTGAGCTGCACCCACAGTCCCTTTTCTCATTTTTTAATAGTAAGTCAAGGACTCACTAAATTACACAGGCTGCCTCTGGCCTTGAACTTGCAATACTCCCTCTGCCTCCCAAGTCAGTGGGATTATAGTCATAAGCCACTGCTCCTGGCAATAAATGGTTATTTTTTAAATGAAAATAATTCAATATGAGCATAATGTCTCTCAAGAATATTACATTCTCATTTCAGAAAGCCTATTTAGCCAAGCATAAAGATAACTAAGAGTCATTCGTCTATGGACAAGAAATCTCATCCATTTCAAAATAATTTTATTTACTATCACCAAACATTATTAGAGCATTCATCCCTTGGGAGTTACTTGTCATCTTATGAGAAGTTTCCATATTCATATAGGGAGCACTCACTGAAATCCACCAAGAGTTTCAGCAAGCCTTAGAGTGATCAACATGGGAAATAAGAAAGATGCTCTCTGTAGGCTTTCTCCAGTTATATGTTAAGAGTTTTAGGTATGAATGTCCAAGTCAAGAGCTTCTCATCATGTGCCTCAGCAGAGCAACCTCTATGACCTTATGTTAATGGCCATGAGATTCTATTTTTCAGGGCAGAATAAGGAATATGGGCCTGAAATTTAAAAGTAAAAAGACTATTTACCATCTTTAATTTTTTACCTACCCTATGAATGCATTGCTTTTTTCATTCTACCCAACATTCACAAGGTTCATGTGGCTATACCCAGCCAGCAGGGGAAGTAATCAATGCTCTGGCATGTAATTATTTTTTTTACCAACAGACCAAAATGACCTAGCCATCAGACATGGGTAGTAATGACTCTGTAGAGAAACAAAAGAGGATGATGAGCACTTGTTAGATGATAAAGTAGATGCAGGTCATCTATCCTTGTAGATTGATTATGCCACCCACATGTCAGGACTCAACTCTTTCCCCCGGGTGAAGTGTGTTTTTGCCATAAAAAATATGAAAAGTGTTTAACTTATTTCAATAATAATTGATCCCTAGATACTATTTCATGAGTATATTTTATTGAAAAAATTAATAAGTAAACATATATAGATATACAGATATAAAGCTAATATTTATTGAGCACTCAGTATGTGCCAATATACTTAAATATATTAATTTATTTAAATCTTCCAAGATAGGGACTATTATCATTGTATCCTCTTATAGATGAGAAGCCAAGGTAATAGAAAAAGACATAGATAGTAGGATTACAATGAATTCCAAAATTAAAGTTGCAAATGAATTATAATTAGTGACATTTGCACATCCATATTTTATCAACATTTGTCTTTTTTTTTCTTTCTCCTCCCACCTTCATCACACAAAGCAGTTTTGAACTTGGACAGGCTGAACTCAATTTTCAGGACTGCAAGGAAAAGCTGCTGCTAATTAATAGGACATAAAACATTCCATTCTCTCCTGGAATAATGGGTCCATGGACATACATTTGGGAGGAACAGGTAGCTAGTGAAGAGCTCTGTGTCTTCTAATCATGTCTTCATGTTTAGCAAGAACAATACTCACAGGATTCAATTCACTAAATAATTAGTTCTCAGCATCTTGTGAACTGCGGATGAATTTCCAATGATATAGTGCAGTTTCCTATGAACTTCATGCTGGGAAAATGTAGGGGACCAGCCTAGAGAGGCAATTTGTCTTGAGGCCTATCTAGGCCTACTTGGAGGTCTGAGACTCATTCCCTAGACAATAACCTCTGCCCTACATCAGGGAATTCCTGGGCATCAAGCATCCCAAGGGGTGCAGGCATCCAACTCCTCTCCTCAGACCTCTAGACACTTAATTGGCTATTTCCAAATCACCAAACGGCTCCTGATTGGACTGTTTGGGAACCACCCCCAATTGGTTCTTTTTCCAAACACAAATTTGCATGTCTTCCCTGATAGGCCAAGGCAATCTCTGATTGGTCCCTGATTGGCCCCAGAAGGGGATAAAAGGATGGTGCACAGAGCAGTTGGGGTCCATACCCTCAGCTTGTCTATTCCACCAGTGCGTTCATTCCACCAGCCCAGACAAGGTAACAATAAAGAGCTGTCCAGCAAGAGTTGGAATATTCACTCAAGAGCCAAGAAGCAAGGAGTGCCATGGGCATAAACCTCTGAGCTTGCCTTTCTCAAGGCTTCTCAGAGTAGCCGTGGGCATAAGCCTCCTCTCCAGGCAGTGTGACTCTGGCAACGCTCACCAGCCAGCAAGTCTTCAGCAGCTGAGCCTTGACCTCGACCAGTGGCCAACAGCCTGAGCAAGACCAGAGGTGAGTGATGCCTCACAGGAAAGGACGTAAGTAGGCTCAGAAGGGTTTTACTTAAAACCTCAAGTCTTTACTTATCCAAAATGATTGTGCTAATGAAGGTTTTCATATATTTCTCTGACACATTTCACTCTAAGGACTTGGGTCTTTACCTTGTGTGTTCTCCTGGGATTGAGAATGGGGCTGGAAGCCCTCTGTGATGGGAGTCACTTGGCCTGAGTATCGAAGATACAGTCATTCACTCACAGATCTTGCATGGCCACTCATCCAGACATGATATTTTACCCTAAGCACATATTCAAGTCAATGTACCGTGGATGTGGGGTAATTGGTCTAAATAGGGCTAACACAATATGATCTGGCAACCAAGTGATGGCCTGTGAATTATTGCCAGTGTATAGAGTAAGCATTTAGAAACCTTTATAGAAACTTGAAAATAATTTTTAAATATTCATTAAATCAAGTAATTAAAAGAAATGAGAAACTATGCCTGGTGCTGTTGCACATGCCTATAATCCAAGCTACTCAGGAGGCTGAGGCAGGAGGACCACAGGTTCAAAGCCAGAGGAAACTGCACAATGTGGCAAGACTCTGCCTCAAAATAAAAAACAAAAAGGGACTCGGAGTGGGCCTCAGTGATGGAGGACTTGCTTAGTATGTGTAAGGCCCTGAGTTCAACCCTGAGTACAGAAAAAATAAATAATTTATATTTTGTGTCTTCTTTTCCATTTCATTTTTATAATAATTCTTCTCCTAGTTTTTTACCCCTACATTTGGTTTATATTTCCTAGTTCTTTCCATGCCTGCAGTCATGCCACTGTGGCATCCAATCCCATTAGATCTCAGAAGCTGAGCAGGGTCAGGCCTGTTTAGTACTTGGATGGGAGACCGCCTCAGAACACCAGGTGCTGTAGGCTTGGGAGAAGGACCCATCAATCAATTCCCAAAAAGCAATCTGCCATTGAAAACCCTATGAATAGCAGAAAAGCAGTAACAATACTGTTTCTCTAGTTGTACATAGGGTCACTATGAGTCAGATACCAACTGGATGGCACCTAACAACAACAGTCCTTTCCATATCTGGTGATTTTTTTATTGGATTCTGGGGAGAGTGAATTGTCATCATTGGGTTAGTGAGTCATTATTTGCTATATTACTTTTTTTAACTATCAGCCATATTTGCTATATTGCTTTACACAATTATGCACCTTATTCTGACATTCAGTTGCATTACCGAGGGTCAGTTTGACCCTTGGGAGGTGTGTGTTGAGCCTGTCTCTAGGCAGGAAGCTAACACGATAGTAAGACTTGATCTTGTTTATTTCCCATCTGTCTTAGTCTATTGTCCTGCTACCACATATATACCATAGGCTGGATAATTGGTAAGAGTAGAAATTGCTTTCTTATACTTCTGGAGGTAGGGAGGTGTAAAATCAAAGCACTCACATTCCATGTCTGCAGAAGGTCAAGTTACTGGATTCTCACATGGCAGAAGGGATAAAAGGGTAAAAAAGATGAAATTTATGTCCTCACAAGCAGAAGAGATATAGAAGGCAAAGATGACCAACCAGTTCTTGGCAGTCTTTCTGTAAAGTCACTAATCTTATTCATGAGACCTCCACTCTTCTGTCTTAATCACCTCCTAAAAGTGATGATGGGAAAAGGACCTGATAGCCCACTCCCAAAATAATCCCCAAATTATCAGCCACTGTAAACCCTATGAATAGCCAGAAGCACTGATACATTGCTGTGTATGGTGCAGTATCAGGGAGTATTTCATTCTGTTGTACAGGGGGTCACTATGAGTCTGACTTGACTTGACCATACCTAACAACAACAACAAAAGGTGTTGGACTTATTAAAACCATCTCATTGATATGTGAGTTCCAACATTTACATTTTAGAGAGACACACACATTTAAGCCATGGTGCTACCTCTGACCCTCACATGTCTGTCAGCTTGTCGTGCTGTGGGGGCTTGTGTGTTGCCATGATGCTGAAAGATATGACACCAGTGTTTCAGATGTCAGCAGGAGAGGTCCACCTATGCTGGAGAGGTTTCAGCTGAGCTTCCACACTAAGACAGACTAGAAAAAAGGACTCCAGCAACCCACTTCCAAAACAATTAGCTATTGAAAATCCTATAAATAAAAAATGAGATCCACAGGCTGGAAGCCATTAAAAAATGATTGAGGAAGAATAACCTCCTCAAAGTAGAGTTGACCTTAATGACAGGAATGGAGTAAAGTTCTTGGAGCCTCCTTTGCTGATATGGCATGACTCAAAATGAGAAGAAACATAAAAATGGCTGCAACAACGGACTTAAACACAAAAAGATTGTATACATGGTACAGTGTGCGGTAGTATTTCATTCTATTGTACTTAGGATTGCTATAAGTCGGATCCAAGTCAACAGAGCCTAAGAATAACAATAGCAACACCTCTGAAGGGACCACACATTAGTGGAATTTTACTGTACCACAGCTGAAACATGTCTGAAACATCTCCTATATTTTTCTGATTTCATGATTACTTAAGATAGAAGGATGAATCAATCCCTTTACTTCATTCTGGCTAGAAGCAAACAATCTAGGACTTCATCTTGAAGTTCTATCTTGATATCTAAATACTTACTGATAATAATTTTATCACATTTTATACAAGTATCAATATGCAAGGAAGAGAAATTAACAAACAAAATGAAACAAAACAACAAAAACCATACAATTCAAAGATTTGAATGGAAATTTATCCAAAGAAGATATACAAATGGTTAATAAGCACATGAAAAGATGCCATCAGTACTCATTAAGGAAATGCAAACCAAATCCATAATGAGATAACACCTCACACCTACTAGGATGGCCATTGTAAAAACCAACTAAACTAACCAACTAACTTAACAAACAACAACAACAACAACAAAATCACAGAAAATAACAAGTGTTCAGAAAGATGTGGAGAAATTCGAACCCTTGTGCATGATGGGTGGGAATGTAAACAGTTGCAGTCACTATGGAAAACAGTATGATAGCTCCCCCCGAAAATGAGAAGTAATATTACTATATGATCCAGCAATCCACTTCTGAATTTGCACCTAAAAGACCAGATGTCAGTGACTCAGATATTTATACACACATATTCATAGAAGCAGTATTCACAATAGCCAAAGCATGAAAGCAACCCTAAGTGTCTATCAGAGGATGATTGAATGAGTCAATGTGATTGGAATATTATTCAGCTTTTAAAAGGGAGGAAATTCTAGCCTTTGCTACAATATGTATGAACCTTCAGAACATTATGCTAAGTGAAACAGACCAGCCAAAAAAGGACAAGTATTGTATGATTCCATTTATATGTAGTACCTACCATAGTCAAAGTCATAGAGTTAGAAGGCAGAATAATGGTGCCAGGGATTGGCTGGAGAAAGGAATGGGGAGATAATGTTTGATGGATACGAAGTTTCAGTCTGGGAGGGTAAAAAATGTTCTGGAAATGGTCAATAGCGATGATTGCATAATGGTGTAAATTTACTTAATGAACTAGACTACATGCTTAAAAATGAGGAAAACATTAAATTTTATGGGTGTGTATATTTTATCACAAAAAGAATGGCTACAACAAAAATCAACAATCAAAAAAATAGGGCTGGGACTATAACTCAATGGTAGAGCTCATGCTTAGCACATGAGGGGCCCTGAATTTGAACCCTAGCACCAAAAACACAACAAAGCAAAGCACAAACAAGTGAAACACAACAAACAAACAAACAACAACAACAACAACCCCCCCACACACAAAACAGCTAGATAGTCCCTCACAGATTATTTGAGGATTACCGATCTAAAGAGGTGGAAGATAAGGAAAGTTCTAAGGGAAGGGCAGTTTGGTAAATTTTCTGACCAGGATTAAAATTGACAAACAACTGGCTTCTAGGCCACCAAGGTACAACCCAGCCAGGGAACTGAAAGGAGACTATATGAAATCTTTAAAGCCTGTCATTTTTCCTGTTTTATACCCTTCTGTTTTTCTACTTAATTAGCAGTAAATCCCTAATAATAGTCAGTGCATTGGCTTCATGCGGAGTGAGTAGAGCAGAATCTGGGGTAGCAAATGGTCTTCTGCACTGAATCTTGGGGGAAGAAATCAGGATGTTCATGAGGAGGTGGCTGCTCTGAGGAGGAACAAAAGGAGTTAAGTCCCTGTGGTCTGAAGGGAGGAAGAGGGACAATATTAACCCAGGATATAATGTTTAGCATGAAAAATGATGAAAAAGTGAATGCTATTAAACAATATGTTTAATATGCTCACTTTTCTATACATTAGGGAACTACATCCCTATTTCTATGTATGTATGCATTAAAAATTTATAATGGAGGAAAAATAATTTTGATTTAAATATTAGGAAAGGATTGAGAGGAGATGTTATATGGCTCAGACTTGAGATACCTTTTGATTTGTTTTTGAAAATTTATAAATAAATTTGTCTATATGTCCTTATTTCTCATTCTCTTTTTGTTTTTAATATTGGAGTTCTGGCCAGCTGTTTATACATTATAAGGTAATAACCTATCTTTTTGTGTGCTGGAAATGTGTTTCACTCACACAGGTCAGATAAGCTTAAGAAGAGCATTAGAGTAATTAAGGTCACTGGAATTTGTCTTTTAACAAACCTTTAAGTCCAATTCTAATGCTAGCCACTAATGCCACAAACAAAAGGGTTAATTACTGAAGTATAACTGTCCAATGCATCTGGACACAAATGTTATGATGTTCAATGTTATTAACTCACTACTGCATTGCTTTGTGTCTTCAGAGGGGGCAGATGTATTCAGTCCTGGAAGGGGTACAGATTCTAAAGAGGTTATCTCTGGGGTAACTCACTGTCCCTGGTACAAGCACAGAATGTTCTGTGACAGGAGAATGTCTATCATGAAACAACCCCTTTAATCAAGATGGGGCATGCATCTGGTGACTATGCAATACAAGCAGAGGCTGTCAACTCCTGAATTGTCACCATGCAGCCCTGTGGCTGAGCCAATGCCCCTAGGAACAGGTTGGCCACTGATGTGGGGCGCCTAATCTCTGGTTGCCACACAGCCCCGTGCTCAGTTGCCTAACTTCAGCCCTGACCCAGCTGGAAAGGACAATCCTGTCGTTTTATGATTCTTCTGCATCAAACCTTTCACCACTTAACAAAGGAGTCAAATAAACTAACTCAAGTTTCCACTTCTTTTTAACTTGTTTTTCTTTTTCTAATTCTGACAGAAGCTCTGAGGAGTGAAAATTTCTAAAGGCAATCTTAAAGGAGCAGCCTCCAGATGTGCTGTGTCAACCTCTGGAAGCTTCTGCAGCCATTAAAAATGATGCCGTAAAAGGCTTTTAAAGACATGGGAATGTGTTCCCTTCATGCTATCGTTGTGCACAGAGCAGCTTACAAATGAAATGTGATGAATATACGGAATGCTTTGAGAACTAAAAAGATGGAGAGTTTCCATTTATTGTAAAAGATGAGAAGGATTAAAAGGCCTAACATCAATATTTCATGAGAAAAGGAAAAAGGGTTTTTTGTTATTGTTGTTGTTGTTATTTTCTTTTATGCTTTTTCCCCATATGTTTTCCTATATTTCCCAGATTTTCTAGACTAGAAATGTATTATTTCCTAGTAAATAAGACTCCCCCAAATGTCATTTTTAGGGCTATTCTCAAAAGCAATGACATGGTAGTTTCTATCTCTTGATACCAGTTCAACAGCAACAGATATTTTCCTACAAATCTTTTACATTTTGAGATGAGGCTTAAAAATTGTTTAGCCATTCTCAAAGGAATATCTTATATGTACTGTATTCTTCTTTAGCAGTAGATAAAGAAATGTCATTAACAAAAGAAACAAAGTCAGAAACAAAACCGGAAAGCAAAATCAGAAAATTCTTATCCAGAAGGGAGAGAATACAGTGTCCAATCAGAACTGCTTTTTCTCAAAGTTCTCCAGGAAGATTCAATAAGAGGCTTCCTGGGCCAAGGGGTCACTTCCTTTGGGAAGGTTTTTCCCCGTCTTTGCTCTAACACCAGGAAGGAAAAAATAACAATTGGCATTCATACTTACTCAGAGTTTTAAAAGTACTTTCACACATAATAAGAAGGATGTGAAGGGAAACAGCCCTGAGCAGTCAGTGCCCTGCTGACAAATGAACCCCCTTCCTCACGTCTCTGAAGCCCAGGACATGGGAAACAACCATGTCTTCAAACCAACTTAATGCCGGGTACTGTTCTAATCACTTGACATGTTACAGCATGGAGTCTTTATGACCAAACAGAGCAATAGGTGTCACTCTCTATGTGAGGAGACAGTAAACTAGAGCCTCTGGGCCAGATTCTGCTTGTGGCTTGTTTTATAAATAGTTTTGTTTGAGGGGTTTAGCTCAGTTGGTAGAGTGCTGCTCTGAGCTCTCTGAGGCCCTGGGTTCGATACCTAGCACTGTAAAAATGGGAAAAGAACATGGCAACTCACTCCTGAAACAATTTCTAAACAATCAGCCACTGAAAACCCTCTGCAGGTCACTCTGAGTCGGACCCGACATGGCAGTAGCTATCAACAACAACCACACATGGTTGCTTTTGTGCTACAATAGCAAAACTGAGTAGTTGCAAAACACACTACTTTATTCCTGCAGTACATGAAATGTTTGTCATCTGTCCTTTTACAGAAAACATTTGCCAGCCCAAATCCAAACATGAACAATAAGAAAGTGTCTAAGTGCCAAAGCACATTACAAACAAAAGACATAACTGTTGGAATCCTTAAGCCATGGTACAAACACTGCCCTGTAAATTCTCATTGTCTATCCACTTCTAATTTAGCACTAATAGCAAAAATTATAAAACAAACCATTAAAAAACCTACTGGAATTTCTTTAGCAAAATTGGCATTAGGTTTCAGTGTATAGTTTTCATACTAAAACAGGCCATTAAAGCCAGACACTCCCAGCAATTCTGGAGGCAGAGGCAGAAGGATTGTGGGTTTGAGGCCAGAGGTAGCCTGCATAACTTAGACCTATCTCAAGATAAAAAATAAAAAGGGGTCTGGGGGTGCAGCTCAGTGATAGACCACTTGCAAACTATATGCAAGGCCCTGGGTTCAATCCTCAAGTACCACAAAAATAAATAAAGAAAAATAAATAAATAAATAAAAACGTAAAGCTAAATAAATAAAACAGGCTTTTGAAGCATTTGATGTGTTCCCTTAGTGTTTTCAGATGCCACCTCCATAAACACGCAAGCTCCTTCCCAGCTAGATAGAAAGGAGTAAAGTATGCGTGAAGTAAAAGCCGTCTCTCCTTCATTTTCAGCATGATTTTTTCTTTTATTGTTGTTGATGAACCCAGGGTCTTGCTCATGCTAGGCAAGTATCACACCACTGAACCACATCCCACCGTTTTTTAATTTTTTTTTAAAGATAGAGTCTCACTAAGTTCTACAGGTTGCCTCTGGCTTCAAATCTGCAATCTTTCTGTCTCATCCTCCTGAGTTGCTGAGATTTACAGGCACTTGCCCTCATGCCTTTGTTTTAATTGTTAATTTCTCTTTCAAGATCTTTTCTATTTAATTCCATTACTATTCAACTAGCTTGATGGAAGATATTGCTAGTTCTCATCAGCTCGCACTGCTTCACCTGAGTATTCAGTTTGGCGGCCTTGACTGCTGTTGTTAGGTGCCAATGAGGTGGTATCTGACTCATAGTGACCCCATGTACAATAGGAGAAACACTATTGTTAGTGCTTCTCTGCTACTCATATGGCTTTCAATGGCCGATTGTTTTGGGGAGTAGGGTGCTGAGTCCTTCTCCCAAGCCTACAGCACCTGGTGTTCCCAGGAGGTCCCCCATCCAAGCAAAAAGCAGGCCCAACCGTGCTTAGCATCCGAGATCTGACGGGATCTGACACCACAGTGGTACAGCTGCAGGCTGGCTTTAACAGGGACGCATTAAATCTCCTTTAAGTTCACTGACATCAAAGCACAAGGCTTTAAAAGCAGAGACCAGAGAAGGGTGGTGGGCTGACTCAATTCACATCAGAGGCAGCAATTGCAGGAAAGGTAGCATATCCCCATGAGTCCAATTTTTCCTAGATGGAGTCTAACTGTTGAATAAATCCAGGTAAGGCTAGTTATTGTAGGAGAGGATATAATGGGAAGATCACCACCTTATGTTGTACTCGAGGTAAGTTAGAATTTAGATTTTCAAAGGTAAATTCCCATGCATCTTAGTCACTCAGCATGGAATGAGAGTGAAGAAATAATAAGTAACAAAGCAGCAATCCTTCCAGGAAAATGTAGGAAGTAGAGACAAGAGCCTTCACTCCACAAAACTAATTTGAAGGAAAGAAGCACTCTTTAGCATCCAGGCAATGGACATGTTATCCTTTCTTCCTGATTTTCACCCACTCTCTCTTCGCTAGGACAGAGAAGGGGATCAAATTCTAAACAATCATAGCAACTTGATGGAAGTGTTTTTAATTGCTTAGTGGGGGTGGCAGTGAACGTACTGACCAGACAGTATGTTGGGGAATCCTATTCCCCTCACTTTATATTTGTCCATTAGCACAAAAAGTTGGATTGGCATCTATATCCTCTAAAGGCCCCTGTGAGGACAGCCTGTGGCCTGAACTCATTACTCATTGGTGATGTGAGAGCCAAGCACACAGGTTCTAGTAGGACACACTCTAGTCTGTCAGGTCGCGTTGTGCATCTCAAGGTCAGGATAACCCAGGGCAGTGGGCAGATTCTGCCAAGTCAGCTTTTATGCCTCCTGGCAGGAGGTTCATCCTGTGCAGGCCAGTGAAAGTGTGAGGGCTCAAATTGTTCTCAGTCTCATTGTGCATCTGCACAGTGCACTAGGTGGCTTGTCTTGGCCAAACAGAATGTCCCAGCACCCCAGTATCTTCTCAACAAGTCCCCATTGGGATTGTCAGTTTGGTGTCCCTGCTGGCCATTCTTCCGTTTCTCTCATGACAGACTCACATGTTAGGTGCAGGTGAACCATCACCACTCTTTCTCAGTTCTTTTATGATTATCTCAAGCAAAGTGTGTTACTTTCTCACATCCCGAGTGTCTGCTATCTCCTTGTAAGACTTATCCCACCATATGATTAGTATCCATCCACATATCACTGTGTGTCACAGCACAGAGTTCAGCACCTCAAAAGGGAAGATAAATATTTAGGAGGTCTTTATGACAAATAGGAACATGGAATTATGGGTTACTTAAGAAAATGAAATATTAAATGTTAATTAAAATTATTTTAATTAAGTTGATTAAAATTAAATGTTAACTTAAATATCACCCAAATAACCAGAAAATATAACATGTATCTACACCTATTAGAAGAAAGGAAAGTTTAAGCAAAAAACAAAAGGGGCCATGGACAGGTGAAATAAGACTTTGCTAAAGAATGTGTACAGAAGCATCTCATTCTACAAACCAAGTAGATAGGATACATGACCCTTCACCACTGAGTTAGCAGGGAAAATATGGACAAACTGCTATCATGAACAGGGTAAATAACCAGTTTAAGGTCAGAGAGACTAAGAATAGAAAATGCCAGGATCCCAAGGGCAGAACTAAAGGGCAGTTCAAGGATACTAAGGTTCAGCAAATGAACATGTCTTGCTAATATCTTCTCTAAGTTCAAGATTAGAGATGTTTGGTTTCTACAGCATGTGGACACATAGAAGCTAGATGCAGAGAAGTTTCTACTTAGCAAGCACCATTTTGTATATGACCAGCCTCTGGAAGATAGCACAAATATTGCACTGGTGCAGTCGGAGTCACATGGCACATAGCAAGGATATGGAATCAACCAAGGTGCCCTTCAACAGAAGAATGGATAAAAAAACTATGGTATATATACACAATGGAATACTACTCAGCAATCAAGAAAAATGAAATAAGGTCATTTGCAGCAAAATGGATGGAATTAGAGAAAATTATTTTGA